>JAQFXM010000025.1:0-97874 GCA_034693345.1 Entomobrya multifasciata | reverse complement strand
ACTAATAAAATTCTACAAGTAAAAATCTTCTAATAACCCTATGCACTAAAAACAAGTCGACTCTATTATACCGACCCCTTTTAAATATTTCAGCCAACAGGCCCTGAAATCCCGTTGTATGATGCTCTTAATGTTCAGATGAAGGGATATGATTTCGCTGTTTTGGAGAAATTCGCAAGATATGTGCATAAAACTGCAGATAGAATAGGATTAGATGTGGAAGATAGGTATGTTTAACATGATGCGTTAATATTTTAAGTTTATTTATGGTGATATGCTTTCATTATTTCTTGAAAGTTGATTAAAATTTATGTATTTATAGCTGGGCAACACCTGCTACAAATTTTCGCGTAACGCAACTCCAGCCTGAAAGCAATCTAGTCGACTCCGAGTATCAGTTGAATTTATACGAACGAAATGTTCAGGTATGGAATGATTTAACTAGTTAACAAATTGAAACATAAAGTATTACCTTTATCATACTCTTTACTTTTGCCTTTTTATGAATTAGATCGTAGACGTTCCTTCCACATTGCTACCCCTTTTTGTAAATATTGTGGAGGCTTCCTTACCTTCTGGGATAACCATGCGTGTCCATCCTCATTTACAAGAACACACAGAACTTCGCTATGTGCCAGATTTAGAACTGAAGGAGTTGAGAACTCAATTAGAGGAGATGCGTGGAGAAAAGGAAAAAGACAAAAAATAGTTTACATACTTATCATTACTTAATTTGACTACATGTTTTGAGGTTTGAAATGTTTGTATGGCATTGATCAATCAATTGGTAGTAAACAGTAAAATTAGATTAAATAATATTACATTATCGATAATACATTTGCGTAAATATTGAATAAAAACGATAAAAATCAATTTTTAGTCATAGTTTGGGAGACTTGGAAAATATAAACCCGGAAAAATTTGTTTCTTTATTTTCGACGACTTACTACTTGTAAACGGCCAATATCAAATGGAGGGAGATGCACTTATGCGAAACAATAAGTTGAATTATCTTAAAATATTTCAATATCCAGTCAAGCTATTTGAAGTGGAGGATATGCCATTAATTTCCATTATGCCATATATGTGTATTTATCATCTCCGTCAGTATTTTCCGTATTTTCGTATTCGATGCATTTAATCGGCATCAATTTTCGATTAAAATTTCATGTTCATGAATAAATCTTCATCTAGATGGATTTGAAATTTGGACAGTGCATTTTCCATTCCATTTTAATACATGCTGCATTTTAAACCTACAGGAAGTGCAATATCGAAATAGCATTTCTTTCCTTTCTTCGGGCCACATAAATATATGAACATACGTGCAAATTTCTACCCCAGCTCAACTTCAAATTACTTTTAGCTAAGCTTGCCTCGCCTTGGCTTTCCCCTTTGGCGAAAGCCGGTGAATTTTGGTATTGATTTGTAGAAATTAATGCAACGCTTGTATGCATTGCTCACTCACCATGCTTTCCACCCGCCCACACACCACACAGTCCATTTCCATTAGGCCACAGTTTCAATTCAATACCGTTTTAGCTCGTCTACTTGTATTCTTGTATTAGCTATGTGACAATTTTCTCCTAGCCATACAGATACATGTACTTACCTTAGGAGACGTGACTCAGTGGTTCTTTGAAGGGTCAGTCCAGTCGAATGAGTCATAGTACCAGAGAAACATAGCGTGCTTGAATACTCTAGACTGCAGGTGAGATATGACATGGAAAAGATTTTGTTATTGTGTTACTGCTTACCCAAGTGGATGACTAAACTCTTTGGGTGAAAGGGAAAGAAAATTTTGCATGCAATCAAATAATAATGATAACCCAATCTCATACAGTGTGTTTACTGTTTACAAAGAAAAGAAGTAAAAGTGAATCAGCGACGCGACACAATCCGTAGGCAGTATTCTCTCTAAACGGAATTCTTTACAAACGACTACCCCGAGAAATGGAAAAAGTAGTCTTCGATTACTCTTCTATACTAATTAGTATTTCCAATATTTTTTTCTAATCGATTTTTTAGTATTTTTCTAAGCCTGTTATGTTTACATTAATTTCTCATTCTTTACTTCTTAGATGAGAAAATTTGCAGATTTCTAAAAATCAGAACAAGTCTGTTCATAATTATATTTTTTAGAATTTCTCAACCCGCCCCATTTACTGTTTTTTTTGCTTATCTGGGATTTCACTGCTAAAACACCTGCACTGGAAATTTTCATGAATGAAATATTTACATTATCTAAAATAAAATGGCAGATTTGAAAGAATGCAAGCAAGGTTATGTTTTGCATAGAATTTTACATCATTACTTTCTGCATCATTATAATGAGTAGAGTATTGAGTATGCTTTCAGTTTATAACAAAGGAATGCAAAAACTCACAGAATCAGCAATTTGCTATAAAACCAATAGTCTTATCATCTGCTGCATTATTCTCAAGCGTCTATTCATAATTCTACTGGGAATCTGAATTCTGGGAAATCGTATTCCGTTCTTGCTTTATATTCTATTCTAATTATATTCATTTACTTTTCTGTAGACATTTGCATCTTCAGCGATAAGTGTGACAGCTCCTAGAATTTACCAAGCCTCATTTTTAGCCTATGAACTTCACAGTCTACTACTTTGTACTTTTAGTTTTTGGTTTTTGGTCAACATAAAGTTACTTCGAAATTTTTGTAGCAGAGGTAGAATAATATTTCCTACAGATTGTTTTAAAGCGTCTGCGGTAAAATCGTGTTGTCTTCTTTCGCATCAAGAGAGATGTCAAGAAAATAGTGCTACTGTATTTTATAGACAAGAAGATGAATAGGAATAGTTTTATGGGCATCCATTCCGTAAATAATCTAATATACATAGTATGTACAATGTACAATTGTTCAAAGTAGAATACATGAACTTTTTACTTTGCACAACAATGTATACATTTATATCATTTTTCACTTGGTACAAATGCATTTCAAGTACATATTACTTTTCCATCTCTCCATCCAGATTCACATGTTATAATGAACCTCGCAATAAAATAATATCGTGAGGGCGGACAAAGTACCTACTTGCATGCTTTACTACACGAAAGCTATGGAGGGAATAAGGGGAGGAAAACGTATACATTTAGCCCGATTCCTACCACTATCATCAGTACTCACACTCACAGTAGCTGAGCAGACGTGTTAAAAAGATAAAACCTTTGTCATATTATAAAGAAGGAAGGGAAGGAATATTCCTCGCATCGCTTCTTGTGCACACATAATATATTTTATATGTGTGCTTTAAGCTTACGCTGCTTGGTCTTCGGTCTGGGTGCGAATAATGTTTTTTGATATGTTCCTTTAAAACATCAGTCTGTCCGTCCATTTTTTCTTCCCTGAGTGCTTTGATATGAATATCTCATCTCAAGGGCAAATTCTGTACGATACACAAGTTTTCATGAACCAAATTAAATATAAGGTAGCAAGCTTTAGTAAGGTTGCTCTCATAAATGATGATGTGTTACAGCTTCCTGTACATTTAGACACGATTTAAAAGCCGGGTCTCTCTCATTTTCCTTCACGAAACTTCCTTGCAAGGTTAAAGGTGTTAATGACATGTCGGGTTTTATGCTACTGCTATGTTCCTTCCTTTTCATCTAGAAATCCCATCCCCGTTGTATGTACTAAATCCATACTTTCCTCAATTTTTCCTACCCCATGTTCATTGTCTACCTTTTTTTACTCCTGTCCTGATCCCTTCCCTTGCCTTTTTTTGCCGTACGTATACCTAAAGCGTAAAACCAGCCAGTCGACACTTGGTCTTAGTTCGTGCACCACGCAACTTTTTATCCGTTTTGCTATATAGCATTTTACCCTCTATTTGACAACGAAACGTACGTAGATTACACTTACGAAAAATATATACACAGTAAGAGTAAAAATAATATCGCCTTTGTTTTGCTGTTGTTACTTGTTTACTTTCCAAGCAATTTTGTTGGAAATTATTTTTAAATTGCATTATTTTTAAGATTCTCTGCAGACATCCAGGCAATCCAAGAGTATAAGCTAAAACGTGAAGCCAAAGCCAGCATAATTTTGCTGTGACACAATTAGTGCACGAAGTTATGAAGCAGTTTGCAAAAAATCATGGAATTTGCCATTTAGAGTATGTTAAAAATCTAAAGTTCATTAATTGTTTTTAAAACGACGCTTGGAAATGTTCCTAAAGTTCAAAGCGAAATCGCTGATTGTTAAGCATATATATCTGGAGAACGCTTCTCCACGTTCCTTTTCTCTGATCTTGATGTTGCTGGAGCTGGAGAGTAGTACGTAGTGTATTTCAAGATCTCTCAAACTCTCAATGCATAAAATCCATGCCTTGCTCATTTCATAAATGCTCAGAGAACAAGTCTCCTTCCGCTTCCCTTCATTTCATCTTCATGCAACAGCTCAGCATAGATATTTGGAGAGAAAAAATATAACTTTGCCCGCGACGCGGCTTTCCCGGTGTTTTATCTTTTTGATTTTGACAAGTGGTGTGTTTTTTGTTGCATAAAAAGCTTTCAAGTTTGTATGAAAACTAATTTAAATTAAAACGTAAGATTTAAAAAATTAATTACAGTAGAAGTAGGGCAAAATTGAAGATGAAAAGAGCTAGCTAGAGAAAGGCATTACAAAACACTAGTTATTCGACGTCTAGAAAATTCTGAGGCTTGTTTTGAAAATTGAAAATCAAAAGATTGTAAAGATCATTATCTAAGAAATTTAACTGATTAGCTAAATAATTTGCCATTAATTTATGTTGTCGATGTCGACATCATGCTGCACGCAATCTAAATATTTTTCTTCTTTAATGGTTGTTTGTTAGCATTAATCAAGGTAGGATTAGCAATCCCAATGTTGACAGAAAAGCATTAAGTGGGTATTGTCTGGATGTTTTCAGTATTTTTAAGAAGAATCAAAGCAATCTTGATTGTAGGTGTTTTGTTAAAGCACGTACATAAGCTGTAATATACTAAAGAATTTTTATTTGGCTTTTGTATACACAAATACTAAATGGGTTCATTGAGTAATTAATTGCAAAAGATAGAATACTCGTTAAAGAAATATTTTCAAAACAAAAGGCTATTATTTTTCTTCCACTACTGTAAATACTTACTTAAATTACTGTTGTGGTTCAATCATATATATTTTAGGTCATGAGTAATTCTTTTATTTAGTGTTTATGTTTGGTGTGATATATCCATTTTTGATTTTTTCCTCAGTCTCTGTGCTTCAACAAATAAATTATTGACAAGTTTCAACGAATTCGTAGTTGTTTGAATTTCACTACAAATTGAACGGATTTGACCAGAACTATTCCGGATTTTCAAGGTAAGCTAATAAGAAATATGTACCTGTACTACATACTACGCTTGAATCTTTCTGCTAATGTATACAAATACGCATGCTCTTATGATTTTTTGGAGTACCAGAAGCTGGAAATTACAATTTTACTGGACTAGACAATGAAAATACTACGACGCATCTACAACCGGCATAAAATTATGCGTAAATCGCATGCAAACAGAATTTGCGTTTTAAGTTGGATAACCATTTTTCTCAATGACATTACGTGGCGTCTGGCGTCCTTCATTTTTGTAAACATAAAATGCAAATTTGATGTAGTATGAATCGAATTAATACATTTTAAAAGGACAGGAATGATGATTTAATTAATTCAGTACATGAATATTCAGTTATTTTGCATACTTGCTACCATCTATTACGCACTATTGCTTCATACCACGAAACCACGAATACGAGTTGCTGAACGTTTGTCGTATATAGAAATCATGGCTGTCCAAAAGTTCTCATGTCCATATATGTATTAATTGAGAAGGGAGCTTTTAAAATATTGACTGGAAAGATGAAACATCATTGAGAACTTGCGAAAAGATTCATTGATAAGCAAAGTTAGGTGATTTGTATTACATGAATGAATGAGTTGAAGGCATACTACATTCTTTGAAAATACTTTCCTAGCATGCATTTTATCTTAAACAGTATCGAGACATAAACGATAATAAAATTAATATTTTAGGGTTTGCTAAATTAAAATGGTGATATGCTGGTGTCTATTTTGTGTTATCAATAAATTGTCAATCTTTTCGTCCATACTTACAATTCAGTTCCAATCAATCATATTGATCATTCCCATATTACATGTATCCTAAATGGGCATCTACTAATTGATAGTAAAAAAATTCAGTAGGCACTTTTTTACATTTTTGATGAGTCATGCATAGGCAATCATAACACGCAGCGAAAAACAATAACTATGAATGCTAAATAATTAAATGCAACATTTACATACCAAGTGCCAAGTAACACACCTATAATTATACAATTTATTTTACTGCAGTGTTGGTACAATGAAAAATATTTGTGTTGCTGATATGCAGAAGACCAAAAGCATAAACAACAATTCTCAATTATGGGGCGATAAAATGTTGATAAAAGTTGTTGATTGTAGAGCATATTGAATCGATTGTAATTCCAAGAATGAAAAATGGGATTCCTCAATCTAAATTTACTGCTACATCCATCATTTAGCAGAAGTAGTAATTAATCCGTTTCCAATTTAATTATTCCTCTTTTAATTGATAGATTTGATGTTTTCATAATTGGAATAGGTCAACAACTATACTGTTGAAAAGTTCCCAAAACGCCATGCAATTGACTGCTTTAATCGCCCTTTGCATCCTTGACCTTGCCAAAACCCTTTGTTTAATATCCATCTTTTAATTATTGGAACAATTAAAAATTTTGCACATGCAATATTTAAATGTTTTGCGGAAGGTCTTTTCCTTTTCGTTAGCTATGAACCCAAAGTTAATATTCTCAATATACTGTTTGACAATGGCAAGGTAATTTTGGCGTGGCGTTACACATTTTACGTTTTTAAGTTTTAATCCGTTATATATCAACCTTGATGTAAGTTGTGTAATAACATACAATTTAACGCCATGTTTGTTCTTAGGTCGAACAATGCTTGTTTTTCTAAGAACAAAAACTTCTTTTGTGGATATGAATCTTTGTTTGCTTTTGCAACAACGTGCTAATATTTGCTATTAGCTTCGTTACTTGGCTGGACTTGGACTATAATGATCCCCGCCGGAACGAATAATTATTTTTTCATGATGCAAATCATATACCTAAAATGTTGACATTGAGTACTCTATGAAATTTGATTTGGTTCACGTATCTGAGTCGTGGTTAAATGTTTATATATTGAGTTCATTATGTTAGTAATACATATATACAAAATGTTAAATAGCATTTCTGTAAAATCATCAACTTCCTCTCCTGATGCCATGCTAAGCTAAACATCAGGACAGGAAAATATCATTTAGTGTTTTTTGTTGTAACATCCTTGGCTTGCCTCTTACGTTGCAGGTACTTGCAACAAACGACAAATGTGTAAAATGATTTCAAAAATGTATACCTAAAAACTCTTGAGGTAACGAAGTTTAGTGAAGAAATGCACAATATAACTGTACACTGGTCCTAAAATATTATTACTGGCCTTCACAAGTTAAAAGTATGTATCACAAGTGTGTATTTTATTTGTACACTCTCATTTTTTATTCCATTTCCCTTCCATGATCTTTCCTGTTCGTAGCTTGTAGGATCGCAGGATGGGGTGGATGTAGACATGAACAAGCCGAAGGGCTGTGTATACCTATTCATTATTATGAGCTTAGGTATTTTACCACTGTTTGTACCGCGCCAGGAAAATATGTAGGGCACAGCTAACAGAGAGAAATTTATGCGTCCTTTAGAACAGCTTTCCTACAACTACATAATATGTAATGTACTAAATGTGGGCCTTTTCTTCTAATATATTTGAATATAAAATTAGCATACTTACGTAGTATGAAACTTACTTCTGTGAAGAAGAAATGCATATTTTGAAATACCAGACAAGTTGTAAGAAATAAATACTGTTTCTTTTTAGATAGTACGTTTACTTCTACTTTTTACAATAGAGATGATGATGGATGGAGATATAAGATATGATACGTTTCCTATCTCGCTTACAACGAGCTCATAGCTCATCATCTATTTGCTGTTCCTTTGTCCTGTAGCAAGAAACAATAAAAATGTAACTGCATTCCTTTTATTCATTCCATTTCACATTGGGAACAAAATTTTGTAGATCTTTTCATGGCTTTAATAGTTTGGTTTTAATATGAACCATTTCGCTAAAAATATTTTGGTTGGAATATTGGAGTGCAAGATATGTAAAATACTTCAAAGTGCAGTTGACAACGTTTAATATACAATATACTTGAAGTTGCAAGTATTTCATAGAATTTGCATGATGGAACATCAACAATTTTGCTGCCCGAAGCAAATATTAGTTTAGCTTGTTTGATTCGACCACTTTTTCATGATTGGCAGAATAGTACTAATGATAATCTGATGATCCACTATCTCTATCTGCATTATTTTAAACCGTATATGTATTTATATTTAGAAAATTATATTCCATGCATTTTGTACAAGAAGAAGGAATACAACTAACTTTGACAGTTAAAAAATATTGTTTAACTTCTAAATATTTTGTTCCTTATTCATATTTATTTAACTTTCACGTATCAAAAATTAAGTTGCAGGTTAAATTAAACTTTTACTAACCAGCTTTCTTTGCATACATACATACCTGATAGATCCATTACTTATTTTTAAGAGCTATTAAAAGTGAATACGTATAAAGATTTTAACGATGAATGCATTCTCATTCAAGGAGGAAATAAGATGGCGAAAGGTAGTTAATTAAATGTCAGACCACTCGCAGCTGCTATTAATTACGCTATGAAAAATCACAAACAAACATGCAGTGCATGGAAATTTGGTACACCTACGACCTACATGCATTATGCATTCATGTGACTAAAAGTAAACATATTTTTCCTTTGCGAATTTTGTTGGCATAAACATCAAATAAGGCTTAATTAACAACGAAGATCGCTTTTAAATGTCACTCGCATAGAGCTAGGTACTTAAAAGTCTCTATGCTATGGTTTTTAAACTCATCCATTCAACTCGCTCATTCAAGTCGAACATTTGACTTTCTGTAGTTTTGCTGGATTTTAAACGCACTAAAAATGGTAAATGTAAAGTTTGTTGTGGGAATTTACATCTAAACATCAGCTTAAAAGTGTTGTTTCAAAAATTACAAAAATTCGACTCGTATGTATAAGTAAGTAAAGTTGAGTAATATTTTCGTAGCTCTTGTTAAGACATGAATAATTTATGTATGCTTATTTCCATTTGCCGACATTTGGCATTGCTCTTAAAAGAATTGGAAGCTGTCACCACTACTTTTGCTGAGAGTTCTGGAAATGAAACCTTGAATCAACAGTTAAAGTTCACGAAAGATACTCCTCGTTGATTCGTATTTCTCCAGGCATATCTCTATCTGCACTTCCTTTCACACTATGTTTTACTGGAACTATGCATCATGGAAATCAACACCACCATCTCGGCACGAGTCACTAAATGTACACGTATTTCTCTAGCAAAAATATAATCGTAGTAGTGGTATCGGTTACAGAAAGCGGTAAATCGTTTACCATCAACACTTTTTTTACAAGCTGCAAGGAATCGAATGGATCATGGTTGCATTTGAAGTAGAACTGCGACTGCGAGCAACTTCGGGCTTTCCATAGCCCGCTCTTTGTTGAATGAAAAAGTATAAGCATGTTGGCAGAACGAAAATCCCTAAAAAATAACAAACGAAAAGAATAAAGTGTTTTTATAGGAAATGGATACATGCTATCGGAGAAATCTATGTTAGTGTATTTTCTGCTAAGTGCTTGGATGTTTTGACAAGCTGGAATTTATGAACATCTTTTAGAGATTCAAGCAGGATAATGTAGTACATTTGTGCTGAATTCTCAGTTTAAATCGTACATGGTTATAGTGCTCCATGGGCTTACTAATTCGATCAATTAGAGAGGGCTACATTTTGTCGATGAAAGGAAGTAAGAGTTTCCTTCAATAATGCAGTTTTTATGCAATAACACTGCTTTATTTGATACGACCAAGAATCAGGACTTGAATTCTGACAAACTTGTGTTACTTTTGATTTTCATAATTTTTCCCTTGACAAAAATGACAATCCCAGTAAAAAAAAAGTTGATACCGAGAAAAGACTACAAAAAGCATACTAGGCGAACAGGAAATGACATCAGTGCGATGCAATGTACAAACTATTTTTGTATCCTTAAGCGTGAAGAATGCAATTTGCACTTCGCGTCATATTGTCTTACTGCTTTAAAAAATGTTTCGGTAAAAGGGCCGTCTGAAAACGCATTTTGTCTTTTGTCATTATTACGGTAGTTTTGCCAGATTCGTATAACTGCATTAGATCACAGTACTGTTACTAATGACGTGCTTGCATACATATAATGTAAAGTGATACACCCTTTTAAATGCATTGTGCTTTTTTAGTTTCTTCTGTCGCCAATCGCAGTCTACTAAAAAAGCTACATAAAAGTAATTTTCACTGGTATGTATATATAGTGCCTACACACCTCAACACAATGTACCACGCTGTGAAATGAACAATGAACTCATGAAGAACGATAACTTTTTTTTTGCTCGTTGAGGGATGAGTGTGCGGATTCCTTTGATTACTGCAAATGTCTATAGTAATTTCATGATGACAAGAATTGCATGACACATTATGTCGTGTTTTCCTATTCAGCACGAATTTGTTGATAATGAATCCTTTGATAGTCTCTGCTGTATAGGGAACTTTGAGCTGCTTATCTAGTGCAATGCCACATTTGCTGTTTCTGATTGAATACTGTTCTATTATACAATGCATTGTAGACTATAGATCTAGACGCTTCTATGTATTTTGAATTTTCGGACTTAACAACTGTCTTTTTCACATGGATGAATTTGAGAGAACATAAGCGTCCATTTTTTATACTTTAAAATGCCGCTGTTGAGTGATGCAACATTCTTAAATTTATGCGTTGTAAGTAAACAAGTAGTTTTCACGAAAATTTGGCTTCTTTCCGGTGTATATCTTTAAAATGCCATAGGCCTGTAGGCAATTTTGAATTTTGACACGGTACAGATTCCGACGAATGAAAAGTTGACAGTGTCTTTCATTTTTTGAGTTCAGCATTGTAGTAAATGTAGAAAGACGTGATGGAATCCCTGCGACAGTTGAATCGGAATGAAAGCCTTAAAATTGAAAACGATTTTATTTTGTGTTGTAATGCTTGTAATGTAATGCTCATTTCATATCCATTTTGACCATTACTTGGAATTGGAACAAAACATGAAACTTCTTGTTTCTGCATTCCATTTTGTACATTGCGGTTTTTGAACCCGAAAACAACGTCGAAAACTCATGTTGTGGAATAAGCTAAATCATATACTTTTTCCTGGACTGAGACATCTTTTCATACAAGATGCACGAATTCTTATTAATTAACTGAAGCCATCTTTGTTGCAGCATGGTAATCAAATAATTAAATCTAAAACAATCTTTTTGTGAAATCTATTTCATGAATAAGATTTGAATTAAAGAATGGAGTATGGCATATCACGTCATGTCCCGTGGTTGTATCCGTATGCGAATTTCATTCGAATTTTATCAAGGAAAAATGTATGAAGGCTGAATTTTGAATTTTAAGCATTCTATCCTATGTCAATGATGACATTATGAACATAAATGTTTGGCATTTTTTATTTAACATTTTTGTATACGTTTGAAAAATAAAATGTAAACGTAACACATAACTTTATTGCTTTATTGAATGAAACAAAGTTGTTGTTGATGGGCATTGGGGCATGAAATTGAAATATGCGATTTTTCTTGAAAAGCCTATCATTTACGTGATTTACACCTTCAATATAAAAATGTCAGCGAGCAATCATTTACAACCTATGTGAAGAAACAGGAATAGATGGCATCAGAATCCTATAATATTAGGTTTCAAAATAACTGCTATGATCGCTTTTATGCCATGTAAATCTCAGCATAAGATCAAACTATTTACTATACCTTTATGCAACATGCAACCTATCACTAACACGTCATAAGAGTGCGAACACCGAAGAAAAAGCACGAGTGTAAAAAGTTGAAAAGGGGGAATATAAAAAGTGAATTTACATTTTATAGGGATACATGTGCATTTAGTTTGTATAATGAGTCTTATGATTATAATGATGACATTGCTGTTGGCAATGATGCTCGATTTTGATACCAAAATGATAGGCTTTTGTAAGATTTCTTGATGGTGATATGTAGAACAAAGAGTTACAATATCGATATATCTGCTAAGGTCGAAAGACCTTGAATCTAGTCAGTTCCAGTCTCGTCTCCTGAGCACCATGTCATTAGTGGTCGTGAAGTTGTGAATGTTGTAATGTGAAGAAACAATAAAAATGAAAACGTGGAAAATTAAAATCATGTAAAATCATCGTATTCTGATGTGATACAATTGTCTATTACACTACACACATGTGCAGTTGAGATGAAAGACGATTACACGCATAAGTTAATTGGAGATGAGATTTCTTGCCTCATGTTTCTTTTAGTGATTTTTATGGCGTGTCAATATAAGTTTGCTGAATTTAACACTTTTATTCATATAAACACATTTCAGAGTTTCGGGGTTTGGGGAGGTTGGAACTTTTTTGTCTCTCTATTCACTATTTTTCAGTGTTACGGAAATCAGTAAAGTCATTTTTATACACAGCATGGTTTCTCAGCTTGGCTCTCAAAAGTCAATTATACTTTTGATAGGAACAGGGTAAATACGCTAATCTTACCTTACACTATAGACATTATAGACAAAGACCATACAAATCTTCTCACGAGTAATGATGAGAAGCAGGTCAAGATTCTCCACTTTAAATACATATTCTGGTGGAGTTTTTAACCTTTTCTACTAACCCAAAAATTCTCAGTACTAGAAGCTGGAAAAAATATTATCCAGAAAGATATGAAAAGATAAATTGCTACATACAGAATACAATAGAATTGAATTGAAGTTCATGTGTTGTGGGCAGAAATAGTAATAAAATGTCAGATAAAATTATCGCCATAAATCATTCAGCGTAAAGGCATAGTAGATATCTTCGTTATAGCTTTGATAATATTCTTGCCTTTAGCTGTGAATCAGAAATATTACACTAGCATTACAAGCAGGCCAATGTAAACTTCGACTCATACTAAGACGTAATTTAATAAACTACCCTCCCTTTTAAACTCATGATGATGATCATGATTTCAAATGCCCTATAGGAACACTTTAAAAGGTATTCAAAACATCTAAAGTAGCTATTAAGTTTTCAATGAATGCTTACCGTTTTGTTAAATCAAGAGGAATGAATGCAGTACTTGCAGTTGTAAATATTACAACTATCAGCATGATTATGAATGATGTTGGCTAATATAACGCTGCATATATAACCGACTACCGACTTCTTAAACTGCTTAATAGGATACTATAAGGATTTCTTGGTATAAATGTGCATTCGGGGTACGTATGGGTCAATCCGTATAAACGACTATTCCAAAAATCTAAAAGTCTGCTTCAAGTATGTACATTGTGCGATGATAATGATGACTACGACTTGTTTGATTAATAGCTCTGTAAGAGGGAATCCAAATTTTAACTCGATTTTCTATTCATCATCTCCGCTTGATCAAAGATTTTACAAGTGAAGTTAAGGCTATCAGTAAGATTGATATAAAAAGGGGAGTGATGATGCACACGCTACAGAGAGCAAACGTAAACGTAACACCACCACTCCACTAGCCGACATCATAATAACTGCCTTTTGCGGCTAACTGCAACAACTGCCGACGATGACATTGATTATGTGTTAGGAAATAGCACGGCAGCAGCAGCACCCGCAAAGAATTAAACATGACAGCTCCTCCTCATTTGACACACTATAATTGATAATAATGAAATAATTTAGGTGCTTTATCTGGACACGAAAATCTAAGTTCTACATGATGACAACGTTTGTTGTTTTTTAAATACGGAATGTAACCAGTCGAAAAATGGGGGTAATTACCGTTATGAATTCAATATTATTGTACCTTCTTATTTGGATCTAAATAGTTCGTAATTCAATTGCACATATGTATAGTTGATTTGAAATATGGATTCATGGTATGAATTTAGTATAGATAATAGGTATTAGGTATGTATATGTGATGGATTAACTACGTACGATGAATGCTGGTTCGTAGTTTTTAGTAATATAATAAGGTTTGACTGTGGCAAAAATACCATCTTGGTTATTGGGTTATAGGTAAGTTATAATGAAATGATGAAGAAGGTGTGAGAATAGCAGACTCAGGACTGCTTCAGAAATCGCTTTACATGCATCATACTAGTTAAAGGATTGCAAACGGTGAAAAAGACTTTGTGTGTTCATAAAATTGGTTTTTGGTGTCATTGTAGAAAATTAAGAGTGAATATTAAATGGCGTCATATGTATTGTTGCTTGACGTTATGAAGGCAACTACGCAGTTATGATAATCATCAAGTGGTTGTCAAATCCAGGCATCCGGCATCTGCATGAATTTCGAACAACAACACAGTAGTGGAAAACTTCAAAATCTGCAAAATACAACCATTTTCCGACGGTGTAAAAACAACTTGTTGGGCATGAAATTATGCTCTTCGAAAAAGTCATTAAATATTTCAGGGATGGGCTAAGCCATACGTTTTCTATTTTGTGATATGAAACATATAAAACAGGACCTAGACGCAAAACATAGTACTCCCTTTCGTGAATACGTATAAATAGTTCAAAACAAAAAAGTTAACAGATAGGGAGCGATTTCAATTTGGCATTATAGCAAGCTACTTCTTTCTGTATGCACTGTGTACGTATTTCACACTTTAGTTTCACTTTTATCGTACTAAATGCCATGACTCATTGCTATAATTTTGGTTAATCTGGTTTATTTTTTATCTTTGATCATTACTGGATTATTTAATGTAAGAAAATATTTTCGTTCAAAACGAACATATACAAGCATAACATATTCGTGTATGTGTTCATTTTTTCGACGCACTGGACTTAACACTGGATGAAATATTGAGTAAGCCAAAGATTTTGCGAATGACTCAAGTCGTTTGACAACGACAATCTATGAAAAAATTGTAATTCAGTTTTGTCTACATGCTCAATCTATATAATCTTTATCTTGAGTCTGTAATTGCAGATTGCAGCTGCTCAATGAAATATGTCACGTTGTTAAGTACACTGAACTACTGGTTTTTACAAAATGGCTTTTATGGTGCGTCATCATATAGTAGTTAAGTTTCGAGTGGATGAATACAACTCAAGATTTAAGATGCTACTATTATGTATGATGATGATGATATTGATCTGGAAACTTGTTGAAAAATATAGGCTTGCCTTTAGTCACTGTTCTCATCAGAGATGCAGTCCGTTACTTTTCGGTGGTAATTTATGCGCATACATCATATTATGTGTGAATGTCGCGGCTCATGAAACACGCCTACTTCCAATCAATTTTCTATTCCTTTAGATAACATGCCTTGCCGTTATGTGCGAAATTCGGGTTTCGTGGATATTTCTTTTTGTGAATGGATGCAATGAATACTTGAGGTTACCGATATAGCGAACTAAATGTAAATGGGAATTTATATATACTCTAGACAGTGATTAAAAAGTTACTCAAAGTAAATATAACTAATTACATACACCATTTTTAAAAATTCATGCACCACCCAAGATTTTCGTGCTGTGTTAATTCGGACTGTCTAATCAATCGCAAAATGTGGTAAAAAGATGCATAATCTACTTTCTTGTCACGTCACAATAGTGAAGGAAGGATAAAAAGGTTTTACAAGTGGTCCATGTTTTGTAGTGAAAATTGTAAAATATTTGTTTCAGATTGCATTTATTCACATTTATTTGACAAATTTTTACTAGACACTAGTATGGCTTAACGTACTTAGATTAGAAGGGTTTATCAGTAAAACATGCAAATTTTCTAATTGTCTAAAGGATTTTATAGCCACTCACCCAACACCACCTGGGCTGCTTGTTGGTTGCATTATTTGAGATGCATGTTTTCTAAATATTAAGGTGAAAATCCGTTTGACACTGACATTTTTCTTGACAGCACCAATGACATTTCTAACAATCTCTTATCCGTAAACATAAAAGTTTTAAGGCGCAGCAAAGCAAGTGATGTAATCTTTTGGTGGGCACCTGTGATTATGATGAATCTGGGAAATAATGATATTGTCTTAGTTCAAGCACGGAAATATTCATCAAAACGGCTAAGTTCATGAATTACATATTTGATATTTGTGCACTTAAAGACACAAATTACAAAGTTCCTTTAACAATTTAGTCATTGTAGTTGTAAAAAATATTTCAGAACAATCTGTTTTCAATTTGTGTGTCACCATTAAAATTACAACGAAAGACACGTACAACGTACATATGCATAGATTGCATCAAGATTACGCGAAAAAGGCTAATAAGTAGTACAAACATAATGTCGAGGTAGTAAATAAGGAGAGGTGCACGACGCGACAGGAGTGTTGCTTTTCCAATTAAACGTAAAATCATAATAATGTCGACTGATAAAACAGGCCTTTTAGTTGGTAACGGGTCTTGCTTTCGAAATACTTGTTTTCCCTTCTTTTCCTTTGGTTATTGATCACTTACCAAAATCACAAAATGGATAATGGGGCTACAGACACCAGCTTGTTGTACCCTAGCATTGGCAAAAAACAAACATTCACTGCTAGGAAGGAAGAATCTCGCAGTACAAGAAGTACTTTACGATTGTTTCTGGATATAAAAGCAGCAGGCGACAAGAATGGCATGTTTTAAAATTGTAGACGTATCGTTTTATGAGATGACCCAGTTTGGAACCGGTACTCACGTAAAGTTAGTTGTACTGATAGACACACACGTGTGCTTGTACTTACATGTATTTTACTCTGTGAAGGAAAATTAACCTTTCAAGAATATTCTCTGTAAGATACGAGGATCTCGTCCATACAGCACTAAACAAAATTCTTGACGAATAAACAAATTTGAAATAAAACTGTGCATACTCTTTTTTAATGAAATACCTTTTTAAACAATTTTCTCTTATGAAAAGCGGAAGTTTTGCAAATTATTGCAAGAGCATATATACATAGATATAGGAAATGTAGAGAAATGCCATAATTAGTCTAAAACTATTTACAAAAGTAAAGTAATCATGGCAAATTTTAAAATTCATCTAAAATTCAGTTAGGTATAAGAATTTAAAAAACACATATAGACATAGACAAGACAGAATCACTAACGAGTGGAATAAACCGCTGCTAGAAGACCATTCAATGAATAAGCTTATGTAAATTGTTGTTTACTCGGATGAGATCGTTCTCTTTTATATATAAGTATGTAGAATATTTTATCATAAATAACTCCCTAAGTATTTCACGAAATTAATAGATGAGAACGGGATAATGTATTTATTCTCAGAGAAGAAGTAATGAAAAACATAGAAAATTCTACGTTCCAAATTCCAGAGAATTGCAAATAATTATAGGCTCTGTTTGAAAACTGGTCAGTATGTTGGCTGGTATAATACATTACTTCATTTCATACTTTCATACCGGGTGTACCTGTCTAAAAACAAGTGGATTGTTTTTACTTACGCTTACTTCTACGTTCCGTACACAGTTTCTCACTTTAGTGGGAGGACATAACGAATCCTCTTGGGAGAACAAGTTTGCCTTGGCTTTTTGCATGCACTTATCTAATTGATGAGTTTCGGCAATGGCAGCTGTATAAGCAGAGCATAAGACTAACTGCTTTTATTTCAGATTTAAGACTTGATTTAATTTACTAAATAGGACCTACTTGTTTTGTTCTATGCTTCTACTGAAAATGTTCTCTTTAATTTTGAATTTGAATTGTACTATATACTTTGTCTCGTTGTACAAAATATTGAAAATATAGATACATGTGAAAACTTACTATATATACATACAAATAGAGTATAAACTTTAACATCTTAGGCATTTAAGTAGAATTTTCTGGACAAAGATTCGTTTTGCCATTTTTGTACAAACTACTCTTAAAAATGGTGAATTCGCACATGTTCTACAAGAAAAGAATCCGACTTGGCTAATCTTAAAGCACAAGTCCTATGAGTCGTATTTTAAAATGCCCTTTTGTAGTTTATCTCATTATGCCCAGAGGTGTTTCCGAATTTCGATGGGAAAATGCTCTTTTAGGTTTTCTCAAAAGAAAAAATTCTTTGTCCCCTCCATATTTGGCAAAACTATTTCGACATCGTTAACCTCATCATCATCATTGCGTTTGCTACCCTGCTGAAAAGATGCTTTGACTTATGACATGATATTATATATTCTTCCTTTAGTGTGAGATTGGTATTAACTCAAATTAGCAAAGTGAACTTTATGATCTAACTTGAGCCTCAATATTTGCAAGAAATATGAAATAAGTCCAGTCTCAAAACTGACATAAAACTTACAGTTTCAGAAAAAGTTACCTAACACACTTTAGACATTTTGCTGACATACACACACATGTCATACAAAATTGTAGCTGAAATAGTGTTTTAGTATGTGTTATACATTTAGAAATTACAGTTACCAAGCTGGGAATAATAATACGAAAACAATTACTCCAAAAAGGTAAGCGCAGCTAACTACTGGCAGTAAAACATGATTTACAGGTTGTGTCATTTAGCAAATCACATTTGTAGCGTCTCGCTTCACGTACGTTACCAGATTTATGTAACTCACTCTTTTTTCTGGTTACGGTACTGTACATTATGAACAGACAGTAAAAATAAAAGGGATTGAACCCAAAAATCCCCTTTCCTTCCCTTTTCTTTATTGAATATTTTTTGTGCCCACTCTGTTCAACAATAAGTTTCAGTAACTCCATTTGATACTATAGTAAAATTTAAGTAAGTGGAAGTTAGTAACAAAAAACGTGAAATGTTGGTGGTGGCTTTGATATACACACATAACATACTATTATACAAGCAACGCAACGTGGCAAGTTGAGTAAATTAAAAGAGATCAAGCTTGTTGTTTGCTTAACTCTTTTACAAGAAATGAAACTGAGAAAAAATGCACGCATTAGGGTATAACAAAAGCGTAATGCTCAGCAGTAAGGCTGTTTGATTTTCTCAGTTTTATGACTGTATGATTTCAGGGTTCTTAAAGATGCGTCATGACATGCAAGAATATGAGAATATAACTTATAGATGAGTAAAATTCTTATATCTTTAAATAATTTTATTATGGAAAAAATCAGCCTTTATTTTTATGCGAATATGTACGCAGTATTCATCTTCTTGAATGTATTATGCTTCTGTTCCATCCGTTACGGTTTTGTGATTCCTAAATTGTATGTTCCAACCATGAACAAACACCGGTAACATTTCGAGGGAAGTAAACCTGCAAACGAGCATACATGTATACCAAACCTACCTGTTTAATTATAACCAAAACGGAATGAGCTTCATAAGACGAAATGTCAAGAAAATAGCTACCTACTTCAATTTTCTTTTGCTTTGGTTTTCTCGCTGGTGATACCTATATGTGGAGTAAGAAAAAATCTAATTACGTAGGTGTACCTTTTGCACTTGTTTATATACTAGCACTGGTACTGTGACTGTAACCACCATGTTGTTGATGTACACATTTAAGATATGTACTGTCCATCGTTCCACCCCTCATCTTATTTTAAAACATACAGGGTGGATTCCGCAATATAGTTCGTATTACACGTTTGAATTTATTCGCATCGAACTTAAATATAAATTGTAATACTCTTTTCAATGAGTAATGGTATGCTTCAGTGTATAAATATCTTGAATGTACACACTTGCACAGTGACATGGCATGTTTGTTTTCACCTTTCGTAATAATAATGAGCATACTCTCTAGCCCATCTTATTTTATAACTCATCATCATCCCTTGCTAAAAACTGTATTAGCGGCTAATGAAGAGGAAGGTGGAGTAAGTGAATCAGGCAACACAGCAACAGCAGATGGATAAAAAAAAGTTTTTGATAACATTCCTATTTTTTGCGTATCAACCCTCTGGCCAGGCCGTTTACCTCTTTGCATTGCTTTGGTTGTTCGTTCTCACTCATCTCATCATCAGCGACTCAACAGCAGCACGACGGCGTCTCTCTCCTTTGTCGTCTTTTCTTGTTGTACATCTTCAGCAACAATACAATATACACCTATTTTGATAAAAAGTTTCATTTATGTAGTTCTTTCAGTTTGAAAAGGGAAAAAAACTTCCGTGAATTTTTTAATACTTGCCCAACATTACAAGACTTTTATGATTAGAGGGAATGCAAATGTAGATATGGTTGGTAGTTTTTGGTATATTATGTTTGGTGGTGAAGTGATGTGAAGCAGCGTGTGTAATATGACATTAAAGCTTCACAATGATGATGATAATACAAGAAAAAAGTTTAGCTGAGTTCTCATCTTTTTCTTGAGGAAAATTTTTGCGGTAAAGATGGTTCATTCCCCTAGTCCAAGGGAAAGACACGCTTTACTCGTAATATAAGGAAACTTCGTGCTACAATATTATTACAAAATACATCATCATAATGTAGCAGTTATAAGGAGGCGAAAGAATGTTAGGAAAAAAATTAGACGAGAACCACACAGTAGCCCTTTTCTATTAGTAAAGTATAGGTGTTTCGTTCATCATTACTTTGTAAACAACAAAAAGAATATTTTACACAAACACATTGTCAGATGAGTACATGATGTTGAAAATTGTCTTATATTCATCCTTTCGACGGAGAAAATTGCTTTGTTAAATTTAAGCAGAGTTGCTTTTATTCGTGTTCATGAAAATGTTGCTTAGTTGGCCCGTTCAAGTATAAAGTCTTCATATGTGATGTGATTTACCGACTCATAATAGGGAAAGTTAAAGAGTATTCAAAATGTAGACATTTTTCTATTATTATTACTCACGAAAAAAAGACCAACTGCTTTGTTGTCATTTTGTTCAGAAGCATTTTTCATTTTTACAAAAAAGCTTTACATATAAGATTTTGTAGACTGTGCTTAGATTACAGACAAACACTGAACCACTAGAAATAGATTCTCAGCTTCGTATACTTTGCACAAGCGAATTATGGAGTGTGTATAAAAAACTAGAGTAGGGATATATTTTAGCATGTTTGTCATTTACTAAACAACAGTAGATTTCCCTGTGGGTTATGCCAAACAAAATACAAAATTTCCATTTTTCTCTCGCAAACCAAATCTTGAACGCGCTATAAAACTTGCCTTTTCTCTGCAAAACATATGGCGATATAATAGATCAACAATATAACTTACAAAGTTATGAATAACATCCTAAAATGGCAAACTATTTCTAACAGTTCGGTCACATTTTTTCTTTTGATATAAGTAGTATTTGCGAAACCATTACAAATATGCTATGCTTTCAGCGTTAGTTTATACAAAGATATTCCTGGAATAATAAGGATTATGATGGGAGATCTAGACTGCAAAAGAGAATGCTTGTACCCATACATGAAGTGTGTACCACATCACAGGACCGCAGGGCCTTGAACTTTGTTGTTGACAGACAGAAAAATGGAAAAATAGAAAAAAGCAGTTTACTTGAAAAGGCAAAATGTTCGTATGTATTTTATCATCGCATGTATGCTCAATATACATTTAAAGATTTTAAAATGATAACGTTAATCTAGTTGTATGCTTGTTGGTGGGTCGTTTTCAGAGAATATTTTGAAAGTCGATTCGGATAAGCCTGTTTACTGGAAACGCAAAAGCACGCATATTTTTCACAATTGTGCAACAAGAAAACTCTGTTCTGTGAGAAATAAATATATTTTGTTTGTACACAAAAATGCAGGAAACAACAAGTACATACAAATAATATGATGTTTTTTCTTATCTGCTTGAATTTGCTAAACTCGTATTAAAATTTGATAGAGACATAAAAACTCTTTGAGTTCCTTTTCAGTTTGCTTAGCTTGAGCCGTTAAGAAAGTCGCCAAACAAACAACATGACCAAAACCATTTAGTATTTCGTCTCTTATTTCGTGTGAGAAACACTAATAATCATAATGATTTCCCTAATTATTATATGGCTTTTATGGTTGCTAAATTACTTTATTTACTTGTAAATTGAAACTTCTGTGAAAATTAAGTCATTTATAAAGAGTGCTTTTATTGTCCAGATTCCAGATCGCAAAAAGCAACTATCAGTTTATAATACTTTTTTACTCTATTAGGTAGTTTATCGTGCACTTACACTTATATATGGCTAACTGCCGGCTAATGTGTCTAGTTCTAGTTTGTACTGTTTCAATTTCAAGTAACGTCACCTATTTCGTTGAAATATTCGCTTGTCTGTCTGCACAACAAGGCAACAACTTCCAAAGTTTTAATCTGGGCACAGGAAATCAAAAGCTCAGGAGGAAATTTAGCAGAATGTGAACAGCATAAATTGTAGTCACATGAAAATATCAAACATGCGCTACTTTCATACAACTTGAAAACAGTTTTTTTTTTCGTTTTCCAAAACGAAAGAAAGGACAAAAACGATAAAATGTCTACTGCAACAAAGAACCTTTTTGTTGTATTTCTAGCCATTATGCATTGTAAGTTGACATGACGTATTCATGTTTCATTTGAAATTACATGACCAGTGGTCGTTGATCGTCGTAGGTTTTTGTAAACGAAACAGTTTAAAAGCATTAAAATTGTTACCATAATGTTGTATGTGGGTAGTTTGTACTTTGGATTGCAGTTACAAGTCACATTTGAACGTGCGTAATGATCTGTATGGCTCCGTTGTAAAGAAAACAAAAAAATGAGAGTACAAAATCCAAATTGCATGCTCACCATCAGCCCTCCTTGTCTTTATTTGTTCTAGCCCACACTAGTTGTTTACTCAATTTTATGATGCAGAAGGTCTCTTCATAGCAAATATAATTTCGTTTTTTGATGTTTATCTGAACATTGCATTTACACACTTATAGCGTAGCCTGTGTTATGTACGTTTGACTGAAAAAAAGAAAAAAGAAATCATTCCAACGATTTTACATTGTAAAACTTTGTATTTTATGCTTTATCTGACACTTCTAGCTTTGTTATTAGACTAGCACAAGAATCAAATTGAACAAAAATCGATTATCTCACTCACGGCACGGTTGTTGCTGAAGCACAAATTATAAAAATTGTATTATAATAATGATGATTATCTCTAGTTCTCTTTCATAATCAAATCCGATAAACTTTGTCTAGAGTCTGCTTTCTAAATTTTACATGTGTGATAGATACTCTCGTGCTTTACTACAACTTTTGCCACGTTTCGCTACTTACACAGAAGATTGAAACAGGCAGGCAATGGATGAAAACATTTTCACTGGGAGTAAAAACTTTTAAAAGCAAAATTCTGAATAAATGCTACAGTGCAAAAACTTGCTTACCGTATGCTCGTTAAGAATATTAGATACATTAAACATATATGAAATACAATATACAAGCCGTAAATGCTAAAAAGTTTACTTGATAATATTGATGCTAACTAAAACAATAGAATGGCTAATAATTAATTTATATGATGTATGTGTACTTTTGTTTGTATGAGTTACTACTTTGCGACTATTTTCGAAAGCAGACTTATTGTGTTTATAAGGGAAAAGAAGGCAAGGGAGGTCTAAAGTATATTATTCGGAAATCAGGTTCGTTATTCAGAAGTACTTAACTCACGTTTTGTGTTACTGTTTAATACTTACACACACTTAGAAAAGTCTATAATGCAAAAGTTTTATCTTCATCGTTTTATTCCTTTGATATTTTATTTTCCCCATTTATTCCACAAAACTATATCTGGAACTCATTTAATATAATATGTGTACATGAATAATGAAATGTGTATAAAATTACTGTGGAAGAGATAACAACAGAAAAATTAAATACATAAATGTTAATCTGGAATAGTACATAAAAACATAAAATTATATTCCCGAGTTTCATTCGCGTGTTCCTTTACGAGACACTTAAAAGAAGTAATATTGCACGGAAGAATGAACTTTGAAATGTAACTCTAGAGGAAACTTTTGAACCTTTCTTGTGCAGTTGTTTGTGTTTCGTTTAGAGGGACAATTATAATGCGTGGTGTGAGGCTCGTTTTCATACACAACGAAGCCGTTACCTAACCATTGACGAAGATAATGTCTCAGTTTTACCCTGAATAGCATGTAGTAACTTTCATGGAACCCGCAACACAGTACGCTTTGATGTCCTTGTTGCCCTGAAGTTGTAGCTGTGTCTGTGTAGTAAGGTAGGTAGGTGAATTCCAATTCCAGGATAATCTTTTAAAGGTTACGTAATCAAGAAATCTCCTGTAACATCCAGAGAGACAGAATGGAGAGGCTCGGCTCATTTTATCTTTAAAAAAGTGTATTCTCTCTATAAAAAGTGGACTTCTCACACAAAAACTGTTCTTTATCCTTTGCTGTATTATTATATGAAAATGAATGTCAAAGGAGTCTTCTTTCTCCAGTTCTAGTAGAGCTGCTGCCCTGTAACTTATATAAGAATATTATGAAGAAAATTTAATCTACACGTAAAAGTTTCAGTCACGGCTATAATATATTATTTATGCTTCAGTGTTCCCTTTTTCATCCTGTGATTCAAAAGCTTTTTTCATCGGAATGTTATTTAATCTCTCTCAAGTATGGCAGATTAGAAAAAGGTTTTGAAAAAAGGATAAAGAAGCAGCATCTTTAGGCATTTTCCATGGATCAACAAATTTATATTTATAGTTCGTGCTAACCATATAATGTATGTACTTGAATTTTTACACACAGTATAATGATATTATTGTGCGTAGTAATAATAAAATGTGCATAATGGTACATTTTTTCGGAGATGTGATGTGTGAATAACTCGAGCATACATATAGTTGGTTGTTTAATATATGACTTGTGAAATGGCTAAGAATGGGGGGTGTTGAGATAAGACAGGAAGTCTGTAAAATGTCATATAATGTCTAATATACCTCTTAAGTCCTTATATAACTCAAAATATCACATAAAAACGCTACTGCTCTTAAAGGCTAGTGTGGTATAATACTTTGTTAGTAATACGCTCATCCTATGCATCATCATCAGATCTAGTAAACTCGAACTGTAGCATCAAGAAAACTGGGCTTGGTTCCTTTTGGCCACGGCGTGTAATGGAAAATGAGCGGACGGATCGAAGAATGTTGAGTAATGTTCAAGAAAAATGTTAGAATGAAATTGTTGGTGGTGTCAGTGATTACTGCTAAATTATAATGTTGCAGGAGCCAACAAAGGCCATAAATAGTCTCACTCATACACTCAAGATCACAGCGTAAATGCGGTGCCTGTCGTGTGTATTAATGTGCTTAGGTTATATACACAGACATACATTCATATGTGATATTCATAGTGTATACTTTTATTAAATAAGCTTAAAAAATCTATTGAAATGAGCACTTCATTTTTTTGTGTAATTTATGTGTATAAAAGTAATGTGTCCTGTATACTGGTTAGAATATAAAACGATCTCCCAATTCGATGAACAACTAGAATTCGAGATGACTTAACTTCTTTGACCTGGGATACCGAAAGAAATATTAACCTTTTTGAGGTAATCAAAGTACACAGGTTCTCCATTTTCAACGCGTTAACTTGTCGGATGGTGGGGTAGGAACGAGGAGGACAAGACTTGATTTAATGTTTAATTGCTTATACGTTCATGCTCTATTCAGATTGAGTGTATATTCAATTCGAGCTGGAATGCAATTGGTTAACAAGCAAATGTGTATTTTGTCCTCATGTAAGTTCCTTTGAGCATATTCGTATTCTGATTCTAAGCATGAGTATAATAAAATGCATATACGTATGTTTTATGAGTGTGGAAAAATAGTATCAGTAATATCACAAGCTATGAGAAGAACCATTACAAGAAAGTGTCTTAAAAAGTTCGTCATGCCACATTAAACTTTGTTCACCCAAGAAAAAAAGAACATCAGAGATTTCTCTTCGTTCGAATCTCTGGGAAAGTATTAAGTCACCCATCGTTTGGGTCAAGTAGTCTGTATATAGCATAAAATGGTTAGGTCATATTGAGTTAAAACGTAGAGGCAATATAGATAAAGTGTTTGCTTTTACACATTAAGACGATAGCTACTATGTTGCATTCTCTACTCGTAATATTACTATTTCTTACTCTTGTCAGCTTTTACATTTAATGACAAGAAATCCAAAACTAATTCTTTTGAATTGTAAAGTTGTGAAGGAATGAATCGTATGTTTGTTTGGCCGAAACACGAATATTTTTTTCTCTCTAAACCTGCGCGTAATGTTATGAGTTCTACGAATAGATAAATTTGAGTGGCTTATAATAAAACTTGAAATTAGATAATAATACTAAAGAATATATTTTTCGCAGAAACATGATTAGTGATTACTAAGGCTTGATTTAATTGCGTTAATAATGTGGAAAAATCTTCGATAGAACAACAAGTTTTTGTATTAAGTCCAGCAAAGTCAAGAGAGGGCCTACTATTAAGAAAGATTATCCATTAAGTTTTTGTCATTACAAGAACCGCTGATAAAACTTTTTATTTTAAAATGATTGTCCGTTCTGCCTGTCTTATGCTAAGAATATTTTCTTATTTATTTCGAATCAATAATTTGCCTTGTATAGCTTTTAGCTTTCATTGTCGCTAACCAAATTGAGCTCGTCTTTTTGTAATATTATATAACATTAAAGCTCGTGTCACATTGTATAACTGACAAGATTTTCAACATTGTCAAAACGAGCCTGGCAGCGGTGCTTCCTTACAACAGTACAGGCTTGCGTATCAAACTGTGTTTCTACTAATTCTCGATCTTCACAATATTTTTGACTTGAGTTGAGTGCATATAAATGGGATATGACAGAAGCATGATGAAAAAATTTAATCTCTACAAATGTTGTTTCCCACGAGTGCATCAGAAAGAAGTACTTTACTGTATTTTTCTTGAATTTCAAAGTCATTGCTTTAACTTCAGCACTTGATAAATTTAAGGATTTTAGGGGAAATATCAAGTTACAACCACATTTTGATTTTTAGTTCTTGCGACATTATGTGAATTTATTAAGCGCATCTTTATCGTCATCATCATTCTCAAGATTGCACAACATTTGTTACAGGGGAAAGAAATGTGATGGCTTCCACAGTTTACATGATGCCTTTTTAAGAATGGTGGTTAGTGAAATATTTCTCTAAATGCATCCTACTCGTTGCAAAATATTTCAAAATTTTCAGATGAAAAGTATAAATAATGTATGCAAAGTATGTTATGTGTATGGCAGTTTTATTTTACACGCTTCTTTAGAGCAAGCCCCATTGTAGAATACTTTTTAAAAATGAATTGATTTTAAAAACTTTGTTCATATAGATAAAAGCTATATATCATATATACAGATGTTCTTTGTGTTATTGTCATTTTTAGCAGATTTTATTTGTATTGTATTGTTGCATTACTGTTGTTTTACAGAAGGGGAAGCCTTAAGATCCGCATTTAGCTACTCCACTAATATTGTCTTCGAAACCTCATCTAGAGAAAGTACAGAAGTAAATTACGTTTTAAATGGGCTTTAGATAAGCATTTTGTCTACGCATAAAATTTGCATGCTAAAATACTTATGTTGTAAAATAAACTGAAATGATATTTTTGCACTTCTGCCAAACATATTTTTGCGAAATCGTTCCATTGCTTGCGGTTAATCATCGGCATATTCAGTAACAAACATACATTCATTGTTTGCATATGGTTTTACTATTCGGTATGCCCGTTACAAGCTCTTTCCAGATATTTTTTAATATTTGTATTGTCACATGTTACAGAATACTCTGAATTTACCGTAGGCGACTAAAGTAGTAAAGAATGTGTATTTTCCTTGTTTACTGTTACGATTTTACGGTGGCAAGCGATGTAAAGCCCATCAATTTTGTTTTATGAGTGTATCTTGTCCACAATAATTGCAAAAAGGTAATAGCAGTACTTTTAGCAGATTTCAAGCTGAATATATCAATTCAAATGGTATCTACTAGTTGTGAAAGGGAAAAATAGAAGTTGCTCAAATTTTGCACATTTCACATTAGCATAAAGTCTATAATAGTGTGTAAAGGAGGAAGATACATGTTTTTCGTTGTATTCTGAGGCTCCAATTTAAAATGATCTATATGCATACTACGAAGTATAAATATATATGTTGTTATGAGTTGATTATAGTTCAAAATGCTTTGAAAAAAACTTGTGAGCACTTTAACAATTTATGTAGAATCGAGAGAAAAGAAAATCATGATTGCATGGTTCTTTTTCCGAATCTTTTACATTTCTTAAATTATATTTGGAAATAGAAACTTTGGCAAATGTAAACTTAATGTAAACGAAAAAAGAGAAATTTAGTGTCGTTTTATTTGTAGTCATTCAAGCAGTTATAAATACTATTGTGTATCTTCTAGTAAAGTTGTAAAAATTTGATGAACTTGTTCTCTTGTAGTTTACTTACTGAATAACATCTAACCATCTAATGTACAAAGTTGAAGTACCATAAAAAGATGGATAAATATGGAGATATAATGTTGCTTTTGCCTTACTAGTTTTTAAATTACCTTAGTTTGCAAAAGTGAGATGAAATATTGCGGTTCTCTTTTTTTCCTTTAACAAATATTTCTTGTGCCAGGCAGGCTTCGTTTCGAGCTTGTTAACTAACTTCCCCATATTTTTTGTTGCGTATGTTCGTTATATGCAGTTAGTGGAATGATAGTTGTAGCAGCCATTTTAAAGTGCGTGGCAGGAATATGGTTGAAAGAGTGTTTGCATAGAAAGAACTTTTATTTGCGCCGTATTTTTTCTCGTCTTTCAAGGCTGAAATTTTATGATGGTTTAAATTAAACTCGTTCTCCATGTTGATGATCGTGTGCCCCTTTACATGTCCGTGTCTGTACCTTGCCGGCTTTTTATAATGGAATCGTGCTTGGGAAAATATGTATATTTTTGCCTAGTGATCGCTACACTGACTGGCATGGTTGGTTTTTGCAAAGTAGAAAATGTGTGAAATGAGTCATTCTTAGAGAGGGTAAAAAAGCCAGCATATTTATTACTATATATTTCTTCTTCGCACCATGCACCGAACCGGCTGAATTTGAATGGAATGCAGTTGTTTGCTACTATTGCTAGAAACAATTGTTTGTAAACTAGTTGATTACTTATAAATGATGATTATGTTGGGAAGTTTTACAGGCAGTGCGAAGATCACGTAACGAAGATGAAAATAATACATAATACATGTGGGCAGCTTATTGTTGTTGTACTAAAATTTGTATTATGCAAATATTTGTTTTAAATGCTGTAACCAAATTGCTAATTAATACTTATTTTTATGCATCAATAAAACGAGTATACTAGTCCCAGCGGGAGGAGAGAACATGAATTGTTCCAGTTCCAATTTATTATGCCATACTGAATTGCACGAATATATTTCAAAATATTCCGTGCGTAAGTAACTTTTAAGATTGTAATATTTAAATCAATACTGAGCTTACAAGAATAGGTATATATTAAATACTAGCATAAAAAATCTGCCTAAATGGATATATCATACTTATAATTTTATTCAGCCTGTAGTTTTTTATTATACCGGTAAAATACTTGGAACACGTTGATATGACGGAGGAATGGCTTGACGGATCATGGTTTTATTCCATATTCTGACTCAGAGGGAGGAAGGATGAGAAAACATTCTCCTTGCATTTGAGTGAGTGAGCAGTGAAAGCCTATGTGCTGTTCTTCATGTATGTATGTAAAAGTGAATGAATGCATGTAAAAGCTTTGCAAGCCTATCCATGAAATAATATGGCTGTCTAGTCGCTAGCCTGGTGACGGAGACTATTATACGTACAACTCAAAACCGGGGGAAGTAGCAATATCCTTTTCATCAATCCGACCAAGACAAGAGCTGGTGAATGGTAAAGTGGTAGTTTGGGAACTTGGCTGATTCAACTGCAAAAAATATGGGAGTTGAACTTGGTAGCTGTTTGTATGTCGTGTAAGCCATTGAGAAAGAGACGATATGGTTTCCGTTCTGTTGCGTTGAGTTCAGCGTACTCACAATCACCATCAGATCCTGAGCGGAGCGGATCAAGCATTGATGATGATGGCGGTATATGGTATACTCTCTGTGAGGTTCATGGCTGCTGCAAATCTATTGCAGAGTGGAGTGCAGACATGAATGTGCGTAGTTCTGAACATAACATTATAGAATCTGTGTTTCAATCGATGCGATGTGGCGTAAACGTGCATATGTACTTATTGTCTATATACCCAAAGAGTAAGAGCAACAACGACAACAAAAGAGAGCGAGAGAATTCTCTGTAGTTTTACTGTCTCGGACAAAACTCCCCTCTTCTTTCCTCTTTTGCTATCATACCCGTTCCCGTTATGCAATACCGGTGCGGTATATGGCTACTCATTAATAAGTTTGGATGCCAAGTCTGGACATCCAACCTTTTTATAACACGAAAATACGTTTTGTCAAACGAATGCATGCTTTCACGTTATAATATGAAGAATATGATGTATTTCACACCCTAAAGAACAAACTTATAATACAAAGAGTAGATAAAAGATGTTTATTTTTCTAGAACAATTATTAGAAAGCAGAAAAGTACAAAATAAAATCAGTTTGCAAAAAATTTAAAGAATACATCAAGACTGTTATGTTTTTTTGTTAGGCAAAAAATTGAGTATATTGTCAAAAGAGGACGTTAGCTATTGACAACTCTCCTTCCTTGCAACGGCTTATTTTCACCATGTCATCCTCATGAAGTGCGTAAAGGGATTTGTAGTTGGTGTTACAGTTGTGTATAATATACCTATACCACACCAGTCCAGACCAGCTTCACGAAATTTTCCTTTTCCATCTTTAGGCCCATCGTATAATATTTATAGTAGTATGATTATATATTAAATTCGAACGAGAAGAAATGATCTTAGAAAACAACGATGATGTGTACTTCGACTACCTCGTATGGTTTTATGTACATCTTGTGAAAATATATAGGCTCATGTGTGTACCTATAGTATAGAAGAGCTATACATACTTATATTCGAATGTTACTTGCTATTAGTATATGCATTCAGTGTTCAAAATCTGATAGTCTATATGGCAGTCGGCAGTGCAGCACTCTTGACAATGCAATTCAGCGGTACAGCTTCCTACTTTCCAGTTTTACTGCTGCACTTTCTTCTTCCATGGATAAATAAGCAAAGTAAAAAGAAACTCGAGAAGAGAACTTGCATTGCATTTTCTTTGCTTTCAGTTTTTCGGCATGGGTGTGCTGTCGTCGCATCGCATCTAAACGTAGCTTTTCTTGCAGCTGTTATCCCTGGCAAAGTCATAATATAAACTTAACTACTTTTATAGCGGGTTTGGTGGCAGTGAAGGAAAATCGGCGGAGAATGGAAGAGGTTGCTCCTAATGTTTTAGCACGTAGACCTTAGACAGAGTACAGACTCGCAACTTGGTTAGTTTTCTGTGGACTTTTCTTTCTCAGATGAGAGTAAAAACTGAAAACTTTAAGTCGAGTTTTGGTAGAGATTTCGCCCCGAATAACGATGCAGTGATATTGTTGCAGTTTACATGATATTATTACCAGTTTTACATTCTACACATAGTTATGCCACCAAGTACTGTTGTATAAGAAAAATTGACCGTGGAGTATGTATCGGCATTTATTCATTCATTCACGCACTTTACGCATTGTATTACGGAGAGATCATGTATTCAAGAGGGAAGTTTCAAGTAGGGAAGAAAAAATACTCTAATGAAACATACATTGATTGTCTCAACTTAAGGTATAAAAATAAAAGCAAAAGTAGTGCGTTTCCTGTTAACTATATATTTTTTATTGTTGAATACATGAACACATAATATACGCTGTATAGAACGAATCATCGGTTTAATATAGCGGTCATGTATGTACATATCTTGATTCAACTGTTGTACTAAACTACACAAGAACTTGTTCTTAGAGAGGAGATTATTAAAGGGAAAGGAGAGGACGAGACGATGACGACGACAAACTGCAACAGCACGCCCACCCCTTATCCTTCTCTTCCTCCATTTTCTTTATCCATTCTCCTCTTCTATTACTCATTCCAACTTGAGTCACTTTTCAGGGTAAACGTTGAGCATGGTAGTGGGGTGATGATGATGCTCTTTCTTTACTTGTTTGTAAAAAAAATCGTCCATTGACTTTTCTCGAATCTCGAATAATGTTGCTTGTGTACATTGGTGCCCTTTTTTCGTGCTTTTAACTAAAAATCTTCGTTGTGTGTTCAATGGTCTTTGCTGCTCGTATAAGGTCACATCGTCTTTACGATGATGTGATCTGCTAGGAAGGATTTTAGGTAATAGAAGAAGGGATAAAGTTGATGTCTATAATGTAAAAAATCAGATGCTACGATGTGTGATGGGTATACAAAGAGCAATAACGAAATGGCGAATTTTTCCATTTAATTTACGAAAAAGGACAAATGTTGCTGCCGTGAATAGGCAATGTGCGGTTGGCTTTACATTTATTCGTGTCTATCATGAAGATACATCATTTGTCATTCGTTGGTTGATATATGGCTGCTATATAAGTTTGTTATTTGGTTTTTTCAAGTAGTCCAGAAGAATAAGAGAATTAAGATGAATGCATCCTTGTGTTTTTTGAAGAATCATTTCTTTCTTTGACCGCCTGACACTGCAAAGCAAACGAGATAGATAATGATTTTCATTGGAAATGAATGTTTGCTCAGTTTTGACAAACAAATGCGAGCACAAAAAATATGGTAGAATAAGAGGATTTATTAATGCACACTTTCCATTAAAGCTTCTATTGTTCCATTTCCAAAGAATTTCATCACTCGCAGCACCTCGTTATGTAGGTAATCTAGTGTGTGCCGGTAACTGACATGTTTATTTTTGTTATTAAGGAAGATTTTTGTCATTCGTTTCATATTTTCAGGCCAACTGCATTTATGAAGTTGTTAGAAAAGCATGTGAGGAAATAAGATGTACTATTGTTTTAATCATTGTGGTTGGAATTTTATGTCCACCTAACCAAACATGCAAGGTAATGAAGTACAAAGCATGCATACATCATGTTCCTGTAACATGCATGCGCTTACTGCAGCTTTTTCCCTTGCTTTTAAATGCAGTAGCAGAAGAATAAAATTAAGTGTGTTTAATAACATCCTCCAGTCCATTGCATTGATGAGTTCAAGAATGCTAACGATTTTTGGGGCTGATATAGATGTATAAAAGTCAAGTGATGATTATCATTGTCTTTATCCTTCTTTGTCTTTATGCTTCTGTTGAATGGATCACTTGAGTGAATGGCTATATTATATTAAACGAATCACTCGTCAGTCAGTGTTTGGGCTTGCGTATATTTAAAGTGTTAATCATCATATTATACATGCATATGCATTTTATCCAAATTTCAACTGGAAACGTGAGATAAAGCCACTTTAAATTGTGGATATAATGAGGCGTTTGGTTCATTGATTTTATGTTTGTGTTTGCACAATGGGGGTGGCTGGGTTTGGTTTTTGGTATCTCTATCTCTACACTGCTGAACTGAAGGAAGCTTGAGTTTGAATAATGACTCATGTAAACGTTAGTTGGTGATAATGGTAAACTGGTAAGCGAAACGATGAGCAGAAAAGGCTCAATGATGATGATGATGTGGTGACGATGACAGTTTGCGTTGAACATGTTTTTGTTTGCTTGCACTTCCTTCCTTCTAGTCCAAACTGAACTGTCTCTGTAATCTCAATATTTGGAGTTTGTCTGTAGTGTACCACTTTTCTACATTAATATAGAATTTGTGAAAAATACTGCAAACGAAAAAGTATTATATCCATCCTCAAATGGATAAGAACTAATTACGAACATTTATAAAATGCTGTTGTACCCTTTTGTTTACGGTGGCGTGACATGTTTATGAAAGATAATATGGAATACGAAGTTCATGTTTATATTACATACTCTGAGCTATGATCTGGTTGCATTACAGTGACTATTGGTTTGATGTATGAGTAATCATGAAGATAACATGAAATGATAGCATAAAAAAGCGAAATAGTGCAACGTAATAAAGTATGCCTGGTTAGGTCAGGTTCATTGAAAAAAATCTTTGTTGAATTTTGCATAAAATATTATTTGAATAATTCTACTAAAGTAGAATCAAATTGTTTAAATTTGTCCTTCTCTCTGACCCTGCTACGCAATGTTGTTGCATGCTATATTTAAATATTCATCATAGCATGATTTACTTTTTAAATTATATTTTAATTCCAAGGGAACTATTCGAGGGAACCGACGCTTCTCAATGACGTAATATTTTCCCACGCATTAGTTTTGTATGATTAATATTTTTTCGCTGAAAGTGGTCTTACAGCAAAAAATGACTATAGTGCATCTAATTGCGATGAAATTACCTAGTAATTACGACTATGTTTTCCTTTATCAAGTTCAAAAATGGCATACTTATTATTGTGGTGACGATCAGTATGTCGTCGTCGTCCAAGTCGCATGCTGGTACACAATCTATTATGTTACATGTCGACTTTTGTACCTTGTATTAAGAATAAAACTTCCTTGATTCAAACAAGCAACAGCAAAAATCTCTTACAAAAAATGTATTTTTGTGCTGCGCTTTTGTACCGTAATTGTGTAAAAATAAGAAGGAAGCTGATTTGAACTGAACTAATATACTGAATTACTTACGTTTTTCGTGTCAAGTTGTAAATATCTGTAGGATAGTATTTTCTTTTTCCTTCCACGAAGGAACTTCAAACTCCAAAGTATGTAACCTTATATAGCTACAATCGTGTCAAGTTGAACGCATTTTGTAAGCAATCCTCTTCATATTACATAAAATATATTTCGTCGTTCGTATATAAATATAATGATACAATAGCATTACATTTTATACTCAAATCATGATGATGATCATAAATGTATACATATGTGTAGGTATACAAGCTTTTTGTTGTAATTCCTCTCTTTACTCCATCATCCCCATTTGTTACAGAACACTGCTGTGAGAGGAGAGAGAGAGGGTTCGTTCTTCTTGTCGTATAAAAGCATTAGATATATACATACATACACATATAAAACATAATCATCATCATTGTCTCTATATATCTCATAATCTGGAAGTTTTTGTTGGCTGTTATTTGGTCGCAAGCAAAGAACTACTCTTCTCTTACTAAAACTACGTACTCTACCACCACCATTACTAATGCTTTTTTTGTTATGTATGTATGTATATATGTATTGTAGTTATATACATGCATGCGAAGAAAGCTAAACGAACTGGTACAGCCACAACTGCTATTTTTTCATATAAAACGTTGTTGCATACGCATAGCGTTGCGTTGTCTCATTTATGGCTGTTCTTTTACAAGCCCTTCTCTGCCTTGGTTCTTGTTCAACTACTACTTCTGGTCTGTGGTGGTAGTTGTGCATCTTCACTTTTCCAAGATTCAGTCTGAAACTACAACGATCTCTTCAGTCACTCGCAAACTCACTCCCTGTTCACATGAACTTGGTTGTCGGTTCTCAATTCAACTTTTATCTGCTGTTACTGCTTCTGTTCTTGTAGTGCATTTTGTGTAAGTAAAATAAAATAATTTTTGAAAAATTGCTCCACTCGTTTTTTCAGAGTGCATCATATAGCATCAGTTTCTACTCCTTTTGTGACGTGTAAAGGGAAAATTTTTATTTGTTTTTATTTTACAAAGCTAAATAGAAAAAAACGAGCTCAACATTCTTCGGTGAAATAATATACCTATATTTCATTTTCTTGTTACAGTGTGAAGTGCATTATTGTACTCGTTGGGTGATAGTTACAGTGTCCTCGTCTCGTCGTCGCAGTCTTAATTAAAGCCGTGTGAATGTGAAACAGTTTTGAGGAAAACAGAAAGAAACGAAACATTCATCCAAACCAAGAGGATTATACTCACAGCAACAGTAAGTTGATGGTTGACAGACGTTCCAGCTTTTATTTGACAAGGGTGGTGGATGGAAAAGATATTCCTTCCTGCTAGCTTTCTGCTGATGGGCTTGCTTCATTGTGCGTGTGTTATATGCATATTATGTACTTGCTTTATAATTATATGTACAAGTGAATATTAGAGGAATGCGTAATGTATGAAGATTTTCAAACATAAATGATTTTTGAAAAGTGTATTTAAGTCAAGTCAATCGGTAGATTTTAAGATTCCTGTTAGACACGTACATATTTGCTTGCATGCAACGGAAAGAGCATTCATAAGACTAAAGTAAAGTAAATTGAAAGTAGTTTTGGAGTGGCATAACAATACTTCTTAAACTACAGTTTTGACAAGTTTCTTTATTGCATTAAAAGAAATAGATAGACTATGTTCAATAAGGAAAGGAAATGCTACTTGAAGAAAAAGCATTTTTGTGTTTAGGAACAGCACCGCTGCTGTTGCGATGTGATGGCCGTTTTATTTCGTTAACTATCCTTTTCACGTCCGTTCGTTGATGGACAAGTCGTCTGACTTTGTTCTCATGTCGGTCTTTAGGGGAGAGGAAATCAATCTTTTGACTACAGAAAAAAACAGAGCGAGTCTGGTGATATGGAATGGTTGGTAGGTTGTGACTTGTAAATAAATGGCAGATCATTATCCCTGACCAACAGATTAGACTTTTAGAGAAATATATATACTTTAGGCTGGTTATATAGGGAAAATGCACAAGTTTCTTCTATCACTTTATACTTCACTTAGAGTAATTCGTAAGTGAGGATTAAGATACATTTGCCAGTTTTTGCCCGTTTGTTTGATGTTTATGGTGAAGTAAAAGAATGGATAGTGGAGGGATGATGATGATAGGGAAGGAAGTGCCTTGCAAAGCTGGTAATCATCATTATTATCGTAGTCATAACATAGAAGTGCAGCAGCCGCTTTGGCGAAGGATGAGATGAGTGGAAGAAGAGGATTGTAGTATCACCATCATCACCGGATTTTGTTCTCTCTTTTCTTTCTTTTTACGAAAAGTTTGCTCGCCAAATGAAGGGAAATAAGAAAGATTTGTTGCTAGTGCTGTTGCATGAGAATATAAAAGAGAGAAATGGAGGTGTTAGCTTTAGCTTTCCGTTGAATGAAAATGGAGGAAACATGGAAAATAGAATAGAGAGGAAAATTGAGCAAAGCATTATTCGCTTGCTTACTACAACACTGCATGAATAATAGCTTCATCTTATCGTTTCCGATTCCTCTTATACATATTAAGAGTAATTATTCATTTGGATGAAAGAGTTTTAGCATTAGTATGAGTAAGAATCATCATTACAATCATCATGGCGGTATTTATCTTTGTTGCGTTGCATTCAACTGACATGAAGGAAGGAAGAAGAAAAACAGTTGCAATTTAGTATTATCTCAAGCTTTCATTCAGCTTCCATTTTCTTAAGGAAAAGAAACAGTAAGCTAAATGCATGAATAGCCTCTTTTCTCCCTCCTCAAAATATTTTTAGTGTACAAATTTGTTTCCTGCAAAATCAGGCATACAACTTTCAAACAAAATTTATTTCAAAAAGTAAACATTTCAGTCTGACAAACTTTTTCTATGAAGAGTAAAGAGTAAAATTGATGCATCACTTTTGATGAAATCATCTTAATTTAACAGTAAAAGTGCAGTAAACGCACGATATTACAATAATCTCTGAATTTGTGATATAGCCAAAGGTAGCGCATAAAATAAATAACCATCACAAGTTCACTGGAACAAGATTAGTCAACAGTCCAAATATCGCACCAGTTGGGATGCATGTGTTCACTTCTACTTGACTAGGTACATGCTTGGCTTCATTTTGCATGCTGCGTTGAAGACGATGTCATATCCATCATCATTAACTTAAAGAAATGTATGGATGGATACAACATTATGTACAAGAGCCTACAATAGAATAGAGGTTGTTGGTGCCTATACATGATAAACGTGCGTGAGAGAGATTTTTGTTCGTTATAACATTTTATTTCTGCTTCTTGTATGCCTACAACAAAAGCATGTGTGCTCGTTTGAGATCTCATTTTATACCAAAAATGATTTTTCGTTTAGAAGTGGAAAATGGTGACTTGTTGTGAGGGTGAGAAAAGGCTACTTTAGGTAGTGTAGGTGCAACTGTTCTTGTTGTAATGGCACTATTTTCGTGTTTATGTCATGAAAAGCACTAGGTATCTTTTATCATTCTTCTTGTGGCCTGCTGTAGTACACATGAAACATTCTCCATATTAAAATGAATGTTCTCGCTCACATTATAATGAGTAGACAAGAGAAATATGATATACTGTTATACAACTATTTGACTAACACATTAATAAAGCGGTATACCAAGTTCACATGCTATACAGCTCAAATTTTTTCCTCTCTTTATGCATTCATTATACTTCTCACTGGATTTTTATTACCAAAATCTGTCATTGTTCGAGCCTTTTTTGCTTAAATATTTGGTATTAAAATGTTATTAGTTCTCGTAAGGTGGATCCCCTCCTGTAGTTGTGCTGTCGTTGTGGTTGTCGTCGTCGCAGACAGTGGTGGTTGCTTAAACTTCAGTAAGTGCAACCAAGGGTGAAAGGATGCATAAATGCACACAGCATGATTGAATCGCAGGTACCACCACAAGCTATCATTCCATTCCACATTTCCAACCACCACTATTCACTATCTGTGCAGTCAAAAATCAACCGAGCTAGGGAGAAAAAAACACGCATGGTTGTGTGGTATTACTTGAAAAAAGGGAGTCCCTCCTGTCCTAACGTGAAAGGTGGTTTCTACAAAAATACCTTGTGGTATTGGCATTTTTATAGGGAATATACAATAAAAAGAAATACATTTGTATGTATAATTGTATTAGTAGTAGACGTTATATATAAGTTTTTATTCAGTCTGCTCTGCATTATATATTTTATTGTAGTGTAAAAATCTGCTTCCAGACGCCGACAACACCCGCACCCCTCATTATCCTTCCTTACCTTTTGTATTTTTTCTTGAACTAGTATAGAGTAGTTATACTAGCAACTTGTACCAGGGAATATTTTAGCATACACAACAAAACAAAAAGGAGTTTTATTCCCTTTTTCTGAATAATGTGCAGAGACGATTGGTGGTGGCAAGCAAGGCAAGCAGACTCGAATTTTATTACCTTCACCTGTCCAGTTTGAAGTTTTTCTTCGTCGTGATGTTGTGCTGGCCTGCCTCATATCATGCAATTTACCTTTAGATATCTGTTGTTGATAAACTCGGGCTAGGGGCAGTGTGTTTACTGGTATTATTTCCTAAAGTACGACGGGACAGGTATGATGATGATCATGATAGCGAATGCGAATACTCAGCCAGTTCTCTGTGTCGACAGGTTAGGGTTAGTGCTTGCAAACTTGACCACAGGAGAGATTTTTTATGAACCCTTTGTTTGATCATTTGGTCACGCTCGGAGCCATGCGAGCCACGATACGATTACGATACCATGCTCATAAATACAATCTACAAAATCTTTAGTAAAAAATTTTTGCACACACATTCCGAACTTATAAAAAAGCCTTCAAGGGAAGTGATTTACAGCCGATCTTCTCAATTCTCTTTAAATATTTGCAGCCCCTATCCGCAGGTGGTGGTGGTGTGGGATCGGATTGATTCTCTGGGATTATGAGTTTTAAACTCTATGAGATTATGTATGGAGTCTGTAAAAGTAACAAGATACCTTAACGTTTTTATAATGTAATCTCTGTCTATATGTTGGACTCAATCAGAGTTAAGCCTCATCCCTTTTTTTTCTTTGCATTTGATAATTTGATGAGATGAAAGTCTTGTTACAGAACGATGGCTTTTATTGTTATTAAAAAATAAATCTCGATCACTCAACCAGTTTCTTCAAATCAAATTGAATTTATGTTTGTATTTCTTTGTGCGATAATGAACGGGATGGAGAGTTGAAGAGGTGAGGGGTACGGCATGTTTGAGCGGACGTGATTTACGCTGACAGGAAAGAAAACATTTATGTGTACCTAACTATGTATATGTATGTATACCGAATAGTATGAATCTATAGTATTTCTGTTCATTGAATGTATGAATATTTTACCATAAAAATATAAAAATAACCTGGTACGCGGTGTGAACAAGTCGATAATCATTCGCTAATAGCCCGTTTAAAAGTGTATTATTTGTTACTGCCTTGTTAAGTAGATTGCTCGTTTAAATTAGCAACTCGTTGACTTTGCAGTGTAAAAATGTAAATAATACTCGAGGGATGAAAGAGCATAAAAACCTAAAGCTTTTAGCTTGTAACTCTGATATGTAAATGCACAGTCAGAGGAACATGAAAGCATGTCTTTTAAAAGCAATTTTCTTTCTTTTTTTACTAAGAATGTTCACAGGTTTCTTTAAGGTTTTTTTGTAACCTTGTTTTTCAATAATACACGTCATTCGCTTCAGAATGTACACACGTAGCCGAGCGTATGTTTAGTGTTTTCTGTGAGGATTTATGGTGTGAGTTCACATTTCACATGATGCTCACAAAGTAGTGAAAGCGTTGGTGGTAGAGAAGGAGCGTGAAATTAAGAGGAGGAAATGCTCTTCAATCCATTGAGTATTAGTCAGCAAGTCTTTTTCACGGTATTGCTCCGCACAGGAAATTACAAGACAGGATTAGAGTTGATAAAACAACAAACTACCAGTCTCGCGTGAAATACAACGCAAAGGATTAGCCTTGGCTTATTACAGAATACATTATTGGCTTGTTCTTGTTTGACTTCAATTTTACAAAATGTCATCTAAGGATGCTCTGAATTCGAGCTAGTATATTAAGTACTAACAGTTCTATCTATGCACAAATTAATGCAGCAGTTAATGATTAGTTTTGCTTTGTTGCATGAGTGTCTCTGTTATTAGAAAATTTTAGTATATTAGAATGGGATTTAGATTTAATGTAATAATCGCATTGCCTGTTTTTGTGTCATGTCATCAAATCCAATTTGAAACGTGCAGAGAATCTAAAAAAATACCCACTAGTGATGTGTCTACCTATATGACATATATTTGTTGACATGTATACACCCAATGGCTCTGTCGTAGTAGGACGTTTCATATGCCACACACAAATTAATTCCGTTGTATTTGCTTTAGGTTTCTTCATCCATGACATGAAAATCATCATAATTTCATCTTTGAAAGGAAATTTGATCTACATTTTATTCAGGGAAACTCATCATCAGCAACAGAATGTATTTGTTGTGTAGTTTTTATACACTAAGCTGGATCATTCTAATATGTCTGGCCACCTCCTCTCCTGTCAAATTGACAAGAGAAACAAGCAAGCAAGATTCCATTAAACATTCTTATATTACTATAACCTGCTGTCAGACATGTCACTTCTTTTTAATAGTCATAAACCCATACTTTTACTCGTTGTTGTGATCGTGTTCACAAAAGACAACACTTAGCCTAAAAGGTAGTCCATTTGTTACGTACAACAAAGTACAAATATACTCCTTCTCATAAACACTAAAACTTCATCGTAGTTTGACGATTTGTTGTACGGTTAAGATTTAACAGATCGTAAAAGGAAGAAAAACGATTGCATAGATAATAATAAAAGAGTACAAGGTAAACATCGAGAATAAATTGGCTGTGGGGTATCATTTCGTTTAACGAGACACTATTTTTGAATTATTATATTGCTAGCATACCTATATAAAAAACGACAATCATAATAGATTTATTTGTTAATATTATTATTTATATTTTGAATGAAGAAAGTTGGAAATCAAGTTTTAAGTAATCTCAAATCTCAAACCCTCTGATCAAATTGCAGCAAATACCCATATATTCCACTCGCATTTTTCACTTTTTCAGTATAAAAATGTGAGTACATTGTACATGCGTTGCAATAAAAAGGAAAGAACTCAAAACATTCTACGTCTTCATTCCTTTTTCATTATTTTACACACAGATTTTACATCACAGTTAATTATGGTTCACAGAAATGAACATGCAGCGTAAGTCGTAAAACAAACTAGCAAACGCCATGCTAGAGGCCTAATGTATCATCTTAATCTACATCAGATACATTATAGAGTAACAAGCATTTACCTTAAGTAAATCTTTTTTTTCTGTGCCGAGATCCAAGCAAGATTTTAAATGAATACGGAATGAAAGAAAGAATTGATGTCGTCTGTCATGAGGATAGGTTTAAAGGATGTTGCTTCATGTGCGAATGCGGTTACTGGTAATTGATAACTTGGTTTGTTGTTGCTCTTTTCCTACCCCAGCATCATCATTAGTTGAATGTGTTAATATAATGAAGATAAAGTAACCGCTTTGGTTGGATCGTAACTGCTTACCACCAACGCACTGTTTATTTGGAGTCGAATTAGGTGTAAAATTGGAGGGAACATGTTAATAAAATAACGAGATAAGTTTGCTCAACGTTTGAGATGTCTTGTATTCTTCTGCATTTTTTGTGGAAGTAACGCCTTATCACTGTTACAGCATTATAAACATGAACACTAGAATTATAGTCAAGTATATATAGCCGCATTATAAAACCGTTTTGTGTATGCTTTTCTTGAAATAGCTTGTAGTGATTTTTTACTAAACTTTTTATAACTTTCCTTGGGTATATGGTGTTAACCTACACCTTGTCGTCACTTTTAGTGGAAGACAGCTTACATGAACTGTAGGATAGGACAAGGTACCGCTTTCATGTACATTGAAAAATTTGCTAGTATTTGAGCACAGCCAAACATGCAAACGTGCTTCAGAGTTGGAGTATTTATGTATCTTTGTTTAAGTAAAAATGTTTACTTGATTTGGTTTGGGAACGTGTCTGGTTGCGTGTAGCCATTTGTATTCCATGTTGTAAATCCTGTAACTGTCAAACATAATTTTTTCGCGATAAGTTCCAGAGAGTTTTGTGTACATTTCTTTAGCTCGTCTCTCACTCTCCCGAGCACCCAAAACTTACATAATGTTTCCTTTTCAATCAAGTTACATGAACATACTCTTGCTTTGGGTGGATGTGCGACCATGAGAGTTTTTCAAGTTCAGAAATGAAAAAAGTAAATCTCTGTGAAATATCGCTGGGATTCATATTGAACAGAAAAGTTTTTTCTGCGTTAAAACAGTGAAAAATATTCTTGAAATATGTTAGACACGCAGCAGGACAAAGTAGACAAGGCCTTAACTTGTGACGCCAGAAGGATGAAAAAAGAAAATGCTGCTTAAAAAAGTTTGACTTTGAATTGATTGATTTCTTCAGTTTTTCACACTCAGTGCACGTTAAGTTACCGGGATGAAATGGGTTATGTTACTTCTCACTTCCAGTGTGTCAGACAGGAATTCACGCAAGGTTCATGTAGGCATTCAATAAAATCCCATTTCCAACCCGAGATCATCTTCATTTTCATACTGCTTTAGTTTGTTGAAGAATACGTCGTTTCCTAGAAAAAAAGTTTTATTTTTTCTGCAAGCTCTTTTTTTTAGTTCACTATTTTCACTTTGGAAATCCAACTGCAGAATATAATATCATTCTTAAAAGACTTTTAGTTTCATCTGAGCTTTATCTACCGCCCAGAGAGAAAAAGTGGCTTTTGTTCGTTCTCACAACCTTATTCACCCTTTCACCGATCTTTCTAAAAAAATATTCAATGTATACGTAAAACTCAGTTACGAAACGGATAATTTGAAACCTTTCAGTCATGAACTCGTCTTCTTATGCTAAATTCTTTTGAGAGACCCATTACTCCAAGAATGACGCATATTTTTCCATCGTTGAGTGATGTAGAAAGAAAGCATTCGTATATTATTGAATGTGATCAACTTTTCTGTTCTACCAACAACAGTAATAGACTGTACTAACAATGATAATGGCGTAGGTTCATCAAATGCTTTGTTTGAAAATGTAATCATTGATATGCCTACACACATACACATATGGCATGGGTTAAAAATAGAAATATGAACAGGAAATAAAGAGAGTATGTTATTTAAATTGTTTAAAAAATGCTAGATTGCTGTTCTTTCTTTTCTGCCGTAGGCATCGGCAATATGAACAAGTGGTCTCAATTATTAGTGGTAGAGAATCGATGATGCAAAACACATCTCAAGGAGATTGCATGTTGCCTCAGCCTCTTTGTACTCAAGAAAGAAAAACATTGAATGTAAGCATGCGATCCCGCCACCTCTATTTATCTTCCATATTTTTCTTTCGAAAGAATCCAAAGGGATTTTTCCCGTCATGCTCTAGTGCAATATATTACTGTAAGTTTATGGGTTTGAACATATTGCAGATAGATGAAGTAACTGAGGACAATAATAGAGTATGCTAAAAAAGCAATGGCATCATGATTATATGATGATTGGAAGAAGCACATATGTATAAACTGTTTTCTCTTTGTTGGTAGTTGGTACTGCTTCGTTGATACATATCACCAACGATGCGCTGGCAGACAGGCTCTGTGAGAGAAGAAACCTGTTTTATATTCATAAGAAGCAAGTGAAAGGTCGACAAGATGGGACTTTATTTAGTGAGAAGACGAAAATAAATGTTCTATGGATGCCTGTATTGAATGTCAATTGACAGATAATCGAATGGAAAAAGGTGCGTGCAGCGTACCACATTCACTCAACTCACAACACCAACACTACATACAAAGCCTTACACTGTCTTTCTTTTAAAACATGCATCTTAGTATGGTATATGCATAAAAATATGAATGTGGAATAGAGCAAGTAGATATGATAAAAAATATACCATTGATAGCCTTTTACTGCTTCAAGTTTTCATGTATGTCACCAGCATACATACAATTCATCTCATCATTATTATCTACCACAAATTATGTTATTATCAAGTTTCTCGGCGAGGTATATGCATAAACATATCTATGTTTTTTCCTTTAGAGACAAATATTTGCTGTCATATATGTACCTATAAGTTTATTATAACAAGAAATAGTTTATCGCACTCTTTTTTTCCTGATGGTTCAATGGTTGTGCTTGGGATGGTTGTGAACACCGTCATCTTCCATATCTTCTATATGAGTTATTATACTGAGTATTATTCTTTATTTTTATATTTCATTGTAATAATGATTAACGGTGATGATGATGATAAAGAGTAAAGTTTGTAAATAGGATAGAAGCTGCATCAAGTTGATGCATCATGTATCTCCGCTACACGCGTTTAAAGTAATTTTTGAAAGGAAGGATGAGTTGCTGGTAGGACAATTCAAAGTGATGAGTAATGGTTTCGAGATGATGAATAAGCCGTAGCTTTGCGTTGCACAGCTATGATATGAATATGACGACGACGATTGAGTATGCATTGTTGTTTTTATTGCTATGAGTGTAAATTGATTGGGCTATTGTACTCAGAAAATGGAAGTAGTATATAAATAGGGTTCTCTACACATGATAATATTACAAACTAATTCCTTGTAAATATGTGGTTTCTTATTTGAATTAAATAAAACATATGGCAAGCAGTCTCATAGTTTTTATTGAAACCCCACAGGCAAAAAAACCAAAAGACATTACTCCAGTGATGACTGGGCTTTCATACTTTTTGACTGACGACCGGGTGCGATGCCGTTTTGTTGTGTGACTGATTTGACTTTTTTGTTATGAATGCATGCTACAGTATATGTTTTCTATAGTTCAACGGTCTCGCTTCATTTATAAAGAGTTGGAATGGATGGATACGTAGCATAATATTGTACTCAGTACTTACAAAAAGCCACTATTTGTATTTTTTGAACGATTAAAATTGATGGAGAAGAGTTTAAGGAAGAGGAAAAGCGTCTTCAAAATTTGTGGCTTTTTGTACCACAGTTTGGGTTGGTTGTTGAAATTGTATGTTTTTCAATATTCCAGACTCATTGAATAAGAATCTAGTAAAGGTTAGCATTAGTATAGCTGTGTGCATCTAGCCGAGTGGGGAAAACTGGTTGCAAGTTTTTTTGTACAAATTGTATTCGATTTATCAAAGAGCTTACTGCTCTGTTACTTCGAATGTAGTAGTGTCCGAATACAATAGCACAGCACAACGAATCTGTCTTTTAAAATCTTTGGAAGGGTGTGAATTGATTTTAAGATGTTGAATTCACATACACATGATTTCACAAAAGAAATCTATTCAAAGAACTAATGTAGTTTTTAGGATTGAAAGGGACAGACATTTTATTGTAGTTTTGGACTTTCTTTCTCAATTGTGAGATTTTCATTCGTTCATTGCGCTTGTAATTTAATGACTGACTTACAAGAGAATGCAAACAAAAGAGGTAGGATTTTCAATATATATGTACTTTAAACCATTTTGTCACAGTTTACCATCTCAAGTTTGTGGTTATGTTAGCCAATGATATATTTTTTAGCTTATTGGATTTCACTACCTAGCATGACAGACATAAATTTTATCTAAAAGTTGAGAGATAATCTGTTTCAGTGCAACAGATTCAGTAGAACATTTTACGTATTTCAACCTCATCAAGTCAAGTACTTTCCTTGTGTAAACGGGAATAGCAGTGTTGACAGAAACAAGTTTGAAGTAGAGCAGCAGCAGTGAAAGACTTTTGGTATACTTCTTGTGACAAACTGTTAAACTTTCGTTTGCGTACGGTGAACCCCTTTCACTGACAACGATCAAATATTTAGTTACAGCGTGAGGGACACTTGAAATATAAAGAGATGATCATCACGCTGTTCCTCTTACGATCATCGTTGCAATACCATTGCAAATGTAACGAACAACGAACGACCGTCATGGGTTTAGAAAGGCACTTGAGAGTTTGTGGAGTACATGCTTCAAACTCTCAAATCACAGATCAATAGAAATTGTAATGGTCTATAAAAACTCAAGTACATATTTTTTTATACACACAAAGGCAGAGAGAAGTAATTCATATAAAAAATAAATCATGTAAACATGAGGTAAATAAGTGCCAGAAATCATCTAAAATGTAAAAAAGAAAGCCGGCTACGCCGGCGAATAATCACTTATTCAGTTGACCAATTGTAATTGATCACTTTAACGTCATCATATAAAAATACTGAACATTTGTCATTTTTTTAAATCACTTTTTTAAATGAGCCATATTTTAAAAACTATTGAGTTTTAGACTATGGTCTTTTGACAAAGTTTGATCCCAGTACTTTAATCTATCGATTGGAAGAATAAAAAAATTCGCCTATTTAAAATACATGTAAGCGTTAATTTGCCGTTACTCCAAAACCGTTGGACCGATTTGGCCCAAATTCAATAGGCTTCTTCCCATGGACCATATGAATGTGCATAGAGCAACTTTTTTGAGTTCCAACGACCCTCAAATTCCATGAGCTCAAAAATCTTTGTTCAACGTTTCTTACGCTACTATGCAATAAGAAATTACGATGTACCAGGTGACAGTAGCTGGTTTCACCCCTGCGTGGAACAAGGTCGATAGGCGTCCGAAATTTTAAAAAATTCATAAATCCAAAACGCGACAGTGGAAATTTTTGAAACTTGGCAGCAATATTAGTGATAGTAATATGTACCTACATGCAAAAAAAGTGTCAAAAGTTCCGAGCATTTCCGGGTGAAAAAGTGAAAAATTCGAATTTTTCAATTTTTGACGATTTTTAGACAGAAAAAATATTTTTGTATTTCTTTCAAATATTTTGTTCCAGAATGGGGAGTATGTTAGCTATATACTGCAAAAAAAATTAGGAGAAAAGGTTGAGTTGTTTTTGAGATATGGCAACTTTTGTAATTTTGCGACCCGATTTTTGAAGTAGTTTTTGCATCTCACATTTTTTTATTGCTATTCACATTTGAATATTTTTAATGCTAGCTTTTTGAGAAAAATCATGTTGTTTTGCCATAGTTTAAGCCGAATTTCATAAGGAAATTACAAACGTGCTTGCGCATGCGCTGGCTTAAGTTTGCAAACATAAAAAATAACAGCTGTCTAGAATAGACTTTTGTTTATAATTATGTATTGGTAAGCATAAACTTCCATGAGCTGCTGGTATGAGCTGGTGCGAAAAAGCCTTGACTTGAAGACGACTGGCCATCAGCTTGCCTTGTCTTTGTGGAAAGGAAATAGCTGATCTATTTGTCAAACTCTAATTGCTTATAATCAGTGTACAATTAATCTGGATAAAGCTTGGAAATCGAATTAATTTTAAAATATTATAACCATATCATATTATATTGCCAATTTAACAATTTTCAAAAATGGCGAAGTGTTGTGACAATCCTTTGGGAATAAAAAGACATTATCGAAACTCGTACGCATACATACTAACAAGTCAGATTGATCAAATCTTCTGTGAAAATTATTCAAGTGTTTGTACAAATTTAACAGTAGGAATGACAATTTGTGCCAAATGTAGAGAAAGAATTATTTTATCCAAGTCATCTGAACCCGAAAGTATTTGCGTCGACCCGTTTCAAAATGGAGCACATTCTTCAAACAATTTTTGGGTTATTTCTGAAGACACACGGCGGGAATTTTACATCTTCCGGCAAAAATTACAAATTGGCGCAACATTGTGTAAAAAGTGTTATGGTCAGTTAAAAAGCGTTCCAAATTTAGTAAAAAAGCCATGTGTGGCCGAAATGACAGAGATTTGCTGTAATCCATTTAAAAACAAGGATCATCCCCCTGGGAAATTTTCACGGACAATTACTACAAACATGGTGAATAAGTATGCATCTAGTGCTGCTCAAATTTGTGTTGGAGATAAAATATGTAGTGCCTGTAGGACATTGTTGATAAGAAGAAGATGCCTTCCAAATCAAGAAACAGATAATGTAGCTTATGATATTTATACTACTAGGTAAATAAACTAGTTTTAAGTTATATTATTTCACTGCAAGTCTTAATGTTATCCATTCCATCAATGATCAATTTATGCTAAATTTTAGGACGCTTACACCATTCCCTGGTGTTCATGACAATGATGGTGAAACAAATTTGCAGGACAGTCCGATAGATTTATCAATTCCAATGGACATAGATGACGAACCGTCCTCAAGTGATGACGAGCTAGAAGATACTACTTTTGGAGAAAATTTGGAAGCACTTGAATCCCTCAACAAATGTTTGACCGCACTTAAACTCGACCCAATAGGTTCCATTAGTCATGCCACTTTACGGAATAAATGCAACCAAGTAACCGGGAAAGTTCAAGAATTAATGCAGAAATTATCCAAGACAAATATATCTTTTCGTGGGCACCGTGATGATTGTGAAGACTTGCTTGAATCTGCAAAAAATAAATTTAAGGATGCCAGTAAAACTACCAAATTCATAATACTTACGACGATTCCAAAATACATTTCGAAAGAGGCTATTAAGAACATGTTGGGATGCAGTGACTGGTTAGTGCGTAAAGCATGTGAATTGCGAGAAAATGAAGGCTCATTTTCCACCCCATCTATGATAAGTCAAACCATTTTCAAATTTCCACGGAGACTATTGCAAAAGTGAAAGAATTTTACAAAAACCCAGAGTATAGCCGAACTTTACCGCTGAAAAGGGAAACATTACGGATAAAGGTACCTGGATCCTCATCGTACGAAGTCGTAGGAAAATACAGAATGATGGTCACTATTCCTGAACTATACAATTAGTTTAAGCAAGTTTTCCCGAATTTATCATTGTCACTTTCAACATTTCACCTGTTGCGCCCCAGAGAATGCATTCCTGTTGGTCGTGGAGTGTACCACAATACATGCACGTGTCATACACGAAAATTTTGATTTAATGCTTGCTGCTCTGGGATTGGATATAAATTTGACATACATTCTTCATAAAGTGCCATGCGACCAGAACTCTGAAAAGTGTATGATGGGATATTGTCATCTTTGTCCAAAGTCTGAATCAGTAGACCAGCTAATGGAGCATATTGAATATGCAGAAGAAATCGTATATTATCAATGGACACAAACCGATGGAACAGAATTGGTACAAAAGAAGGAAGCCATACAAACATTCAAAACCCGATTAAACGAGATGTTACCAAAAGTTCTGTGTCATCATTTTTTAGTCCGAAAGCAGAACCTATTTGTACAAAAATGGAGACAGGAACGTCATCTTCACCCAACGGAGGCATTAGTGAATGTGGATTTCGCGCAAAATTACGCTTTCGTTTTTCAAGATGAAATTCAGAGTTCTCACTGGGGACATAAGCAAGCAACTGTGCATCCGTTTTACATTGAATATACGTGTGTTCTCACTGGCGAATTAAAATTTAAAGAGTATATAGTCATAAGTGACGACCTACAACACAACACGGTTGCATATTACGCGTTCCAAGAAGCGGTGTTGGACAAACTAAAAGGAGAATTACCCCACATAACACGAATTCGGTATATTTCAGATGGAAGTAGCGCGCAGTAGAAAATTTTTAAAAATATTGCTAATTTATTGCACCACGAAAATGACTTCGGGTTATCAGCGACATTGGAATACTTTCCCACCGCCCATGGAAAGGGAAACTGTGACAGATTATCTGCTGTGACCAAGTCAACGGTTCGTAGAGATAGTGTCAGAAAGAAAAAAGGTTCAAAACAAATTCTTACTCCCGAAGAAATGTTCAAACATTTAGCTGAGAAGAACGAAAGCATTGATAAAATGTATATATATGTGCCAAAAACGGAAGTACGATCTACATACTTGAGAGTTCTAAAGTCCAGATTTGAAAACAGAAAAACTATTCCTGGAACAAGAGATTTCCACTCAATCACTCCAATATCTAGTTCCTCGTTTGCGGCTCGCCGTTATAGTTTACAAGATGATCATAGCATAATTGATTTGGACAGATCAAATGCTAGTAGCCATAACATTAATGACATTGTTGCGGTTAAAATTAATCACAAGATTCAAATTGGAGAAATAACTGATATCGACAACAATGATATCATTGTAACGTACTTTAAACAGCGGAATACAACTGATAACATATACTTGACGAGGCCATCTTACCAAGCTACCCATGCAATCAATACGGAGGACATATGTTTCGTACTGCCTTTTATCAAACCAACGACAAAAAGTGCCAGGAGCTTTTGCTTGACCACCGAAGACTTTAAAACGATTACGGAAATTGAGAGAACACTGTAAAAATTAATTTAAAATAATAATTGAATGAAAATTTGATAAAATGAAAATTTAATTAACTGCTTACTCCTATATCTTGATGGTATTATATTTTGTATTGGATTTTTTGTATATTTGTATTGTTTTCATGACTTTTTTTTTGAATTCATGTGAATTTAGTAATTAAATACTTATAACAAATATTTAAACTATTTCGTATAAAAAACCAAACCAACCGGAAATCAAAAATCAGAATTTTAAAACATGTCACAAACTAATGTACAAAAAATCGTTTCGCAAAATTACAAAAGTTGCCATATCTCAAAAACAGCTCAACCTTTTGTCCTAATTTTTTTGCAGTATATAGATAACATACTACCCGTTTTGGAACAAAATATTTGAAAGAAATAAAAAAATATTTTTACCGTCTAAAAATCGTCAAAAGTTGAAAAATTCGCATTTTTCACTTTTTCACCCGGAAATGCTCGGAACTTTTGACACTTTTTTTGCATGTAGGGACATATTACTATCACTAATATTACTGCCAAGTTTCAAAAATTTCCACCGTCGCGTTTGGGATTTATGGAATTTTTAAAATTTCGGACACCTATCGACCTTGTTCCACGCAGGGGTGAAACCAGCTACTGTCACCTGGTACATCGTAGTTTCTTATTGCATAGTAGCGTAAGAAACGTTGAACAAAGATTTTTGAGCTCATGAAATTTGAGGGTCGTTGGAACTCAAAAAAGTTGCTCTTTGTGTGTATGTCATGAAAATCCCATTAAATAATTTAATGTTAGGATGGATGCATCTGTGAAGAAGTCGATGACAGTGGATTTGGAATTGCCTGCGAAAGAGTGACAGACACACATGTCAAATAGAAATTTGTTTGGAAAAAGTTGCGTGCATGTAGGCGTGGGTGTATGGTTGGTTAAGTCTGGCCTGGGTGGCTGGCTCATGACATGGCGTCTTAGCTATGAAGAAGACGAAGAAGACATTCGAGAAAATTGGTAGTAAAACCACACACACTACGATGCAAGCTCTAATACAAGTCATCTCTCTAAATAAAATAAACAGGACTAATACATTTTTAATAAAAATGTCATAAAAAGGAATAATAGAGTTGTCAACGAAATACACCTATTATCACGTGACTGAAAAGTAGATTAACTGATTATTACTTAGAAAATGAATCGAAAATTTTGACTACTATAACCTGACCTCACCCACCACTACCATTGCACTTCCCGTTCATACGCATACATATTCCACTTTTACAATTATGTAATATCAAGCTACAATAAATCTAATGATAATTTGCTTTGATAAAAGGGAGAATTCTATTACTGAAAGTTGTTTATTTTGCAAACGTTAGAATTTTTTTATTACTGTCTGCCAAATTACCGCACTTACATTTATTTGTTTAGTCCTCAGTTTCATTTTTTATCTGATAACAAGAAAAACGGCGACTACTACTTTCAAAGCACTTTCAAATTACTACTTACTTTATTTTTATTATTACATATAATACACGGTCTCCGCATATTATCTACTGGCCTAACAGCGCTTACAAAAACAGTAATGTATATGGCTAAAGTTCCAAGCGTTGGTATGTTATGGGCAATTATGTGGTGCATGGAAATATTTGTATTAGAAATTGCAAAAGTAATAATGTCACTTTCAACGGACAATTTAACCGACAGCTGCACTGCGCTCACTAACGAATTTGCATGACATGTGCTGTTTCAGCATTATTACATACAATGTCAGTGTTTTTCTCTTTCTGCAATAACTTTGATCAAAACAACAACAGTAATTTTGACAGTGTGTAAACTTGGAAAGCACACACAATAAATATTCATGCATGCAATGCAAAGAAAGAGTGTCAGTAGTATACGTACTCGTAGTAGAATATATTCAACTTTAGTGCTTCTGTTCATGTTCATACTATTTTTTTGCAAATATAATATGACTGTGAATTTCTATTCTATTCTTGTCATTCTATCACTTTCTACGTTGTGTTCTTAATATTCAAAATATTTTTGGTTTTGAGCTTGCCAAAAACAACAAGACCCGAACATGCAATGCAACTGACATAAATACCTTGACAGTATATATTTTTTGCCATGCAACGCACGATCAATTCCGCTTATGGCGCCATGAAAATCCACACGAAACAAATACCTTTGTTTTCTCGATAAATGAACATGATTGTTCATTCTGCAGAAAGTGTTTTTGAAATTTGTAAAAACCTACAACATACATAGGATCGATTGAGTCACATTTCAATGAAAAATTAGGCTAATGAATTTACAGACATGAGTAAATAATTTTGTTACAAAACTTCAGTTCTTTACTGGTTGCTTTGGCACTGAATGCAATTATTACTATGGGAGACGTTACTATGCATGGTTTGCCTCTTACACTGTGCAAGCATCTTCAGAAATGGAGTAAAAACTATATTTTATTCTTTATGCTGCTGCTTTTACCCGGTATCCTTATCACAGAATTCCTATCATTGTATTGTGACTTGACATACATAGGTGGTAATGGCAATACCCATATTGTAACAAGGAAGGGTGGTTTTAGATGCGGTGTGAGGGTGGTTTGATGGTGATTGTATGACTGTGAGGGTGGATTTGTCTAAATGATGATTGATTATCATCCCTTCTTTTTTTCTTTCTCTTATCCCATCTTTGCATTGTTTGCTGGGATCGAAAAAAGTAATGCCGGTGGTGTGTGTGTGGTTTGGTGTGATACTGATAACCTCTTCTCACGGTGTTGTGGCGGTGGTAGTAATGGAGGAACACTTCTTATTCTTTTTTTTGTAATAATAACAGAAAAATACCAAATGTCCGACAATATTTATATGTTTACATGCAGCCAAAACATATATAATCATATCAAAAATGCCTAAAGCCCGATATAGTGCTCTTTCACCGTCACTGTGAATATTGCACTTGGTGGTGACCTCATCATACTACATTTTGGTCGGTCAGGATGCATAAATATATCTAGTCCAGTCCAGACAGAATAAGAAAACGTAGTTGCATTGTACTTGTACTAAAGTGCAGTTGCATTGAAGGTGATGGAAGTAGAATGGAATGCAATTTCATTCATGGAGCTGCAGTGAAACAGAAAAGAGGCTACAGACTCATTCATTTTATTTATAAAAATATATTATGTAACCCCACCAAACATACCAAAAAACACCGGCGGTGGGGTGGTGGATGTGGATTGCCCTTGCCATTACTATGTGCATTATTACCATTCTTATTGTTGTGTACCTATCACCATCATCATCCAGCAAACATTGTTTTTCGGTAGTGTGGTCATCACGACAACAAAACAAAATATAGATACTGTATACCTATCTCACTAAAAAAGATGAACTCTCCATTAGTAACTTTAAGTGTGAATGCTGACCGCTGCTGCGGCGGTGACCACGTTTCCCATTCCTGCTTCACACAACAACATACTCAAATATACCAATATACATATACACAGACTTCCATTATGATCATCAAAATCATCGTCGGTGTAGATTACAATAAAAATGCAATTTTCAGACAGACTGGGAAAGTACACAAAGTGGAAGTTGTTGGTTACTTTGGTGTGAACGAAGAAGGAGAAGAGGAGAGAAAAAACGATACATAAGCTCGACTCAACTTTTAATGAACTCATAAATGTCATGTGGCTCTCTATGAGGAAGTAAATTGTGGTTCGCATCAGGTTGGATATTTAGTTGTGGTGCCCATTCTACAAAAAAATATTCACCTCGATTGTTAGGGATCACGCACAAACACTCTACATGGTTACATGAGCAAATAATATGAACTACAAATATATGTATGCATTATACAATTTTTTATCTGGCAGGGTGTGCAGTAAACCTAAATATTACAATTTATTAATGTTCTCGTCCCCTACCTTTTGCCCTGTCACATTGAAAAAAATAATACCAAGTGGGCAGGTATACACACATGTAATAATAATCATAAATTTTAGTTTGAAATTTGATGTCTAAATAAAAAAACACTAAAATGTGTACATCGTCAACTCTTTATTGCATTTTCTTGAAGATGAACAAATTACCATAATTTATCGGCCGGTGCGGTGCGCTAAAGATGGCGTGATAGCGTAATCATGTATACTAGTAGTCGAACTGAGAAACAAAAAGGTGTAATTTTAACAAATGGAATATAGAATTAGAAAAGAATGAGCAGTAAAATGCCAAATAATTGTGATGATACCGGTGGGGGTAGCACCACCACCGGAGGTGTAGCAGGTGCAGGTGGTGTGGGTGTCAACAGATCCCCACATCACAATCTTCATCATCATCAACAACAACTTCATTCTTACCACCACCAACAGCAGCAGTCTCAAAGAAAATACTCCGCACAGGAAACGATACATGTAAGATGATTTTTTTTTTAATTCTTGAATTATTCGTAAAAATTTGGATTTTTAGCTTGCTTGAATTACAATTTCACGAACAAAAAGCACATCTTAACTCTTGTACACTGAATAAAGTTTACTGGATTCCCTTGGGAACTGGGAATCTGCAAGATTTCTTATTCTCAAGGTTTCAAGGTTTAGCATGCGTATTTAAATTTATTCTCGGTTCATTTCATCAAAAACCAAAAACCTCAAGTTTAGGAAATATTCAACGCTGCAGTTCCACACTGCACCACGTGTTTTTCCCTTTGCATCCTGTTTATCATATTCAACCTTTCATTCAGAGAGAGAGAGTCCCTTGTAAATATTCATCATATTTTTCTCCGTCATTTCAACAAAATGCAGCAACAACAGTTCCAAGGCTCACGGGAAAGTTTTAATCATGCATTCATTCATTCTATTCTTGGTTCTTATTTTTTCTATGCTTTACTGACTGTCGTCATTCAGTCTGGTTAGTTTGGGGTGGTTCCTGACATTCCCATACCACTACCATTGTACTACCACATTTCCGGAAGAAAAACCAACATTTCTCAAAGGAATTAAAAAAAGGCAAAAGAAGGAAATTTGTCTGCTGTGTCTTTACCTACTCCAAGGCTTGGAGTAAAATAAACTACTTGATATTTTTCTTCACGCACAATAGCATCCCTTGAAAAAAACACGGACAAGCAGTAGCAAATATGCAATAAAATGTCTAGAGTATCTGGACTTTTAACTCTTTCTGTGTGTGTCTAAAAAGCTACACAGAGGTTTCATTCTTTTTCATTATTTACCTTTCTAGGAGAATGAACAGGCTTTTTTGTTAGAGCAGTAGGAGCAGGAACAGTAGCATCAACAGTAAAAGAAATAAATGAAAATAAGAAAAAAATTGTTTCGTTTATTATGTCTCTCTGGTGCTTGTTCTGGTTTTTTTGGTGATGCTGCAACCCATTCCTTGTGCACACATATCACAAGTTCAGGTTTATTGATGCGTGTGCGTCTTATGGACTGTTTGAATGACAGTTGAGATGAGAGCACATACATAAAAAACCATTTTCAACGTTTTAGGTAAAGAAACCAGGAACAAATGAAAAAATGGGCTGACTGCTGACTCCTTTCTTCTAGATTTCTTGGTTGATTCTGTTGACTTGTGAAAGAGTTAAACTAAAAGAGGCCTTCTAGCAATTCAAAAAAAAAATCAGATTTTTTTTGGGGGTGCACAAAGCTCGAAAAAACCAGACCAAGTAAAAAAATTGGGACTGCTTGTAGTTTTTTGGGGAACTTTTTGACTTCAGTTTCTTAGACAAGGTGGTGGTGTAACTGTGTGTTGCTCTAGTGAATCTCCGGCATTATTTCAAAGAAAAAACGGAACATTTCTCTGACAAGCTGAAATGCATCTTTCCAAAAACTGCATTCATAGTTTACATTGCAGTTTTTCTTCCAGACAGCAGTCGTCGTGGTAGCAGCAGCTTCCATGCATGCACGCACCACATCACATCACGTCGTTGTGTAGTTGTCGATGTAGCTCTTTTGCAGTCACGTTATTATTTAGTATGCAATACGTTACTCAATGAAAACGAGGAAAGCGAATGCAGAAGTACCAGAGGTACAATGCAGTTTTTTGTTTGGATAAAAAATAAGCTTGAAGAAAAAACTTTTTCCTTTCACTTTCTCTCCATGTCTTGCAATGCATTTCAAAAAAGAAGAAAAAAAAGTTTCGTAAAAGGAAAGCACATCATCGTCATCATGAGAGGAGTAAGCAATGGCATCGCATCAGCAGCAGTTGGGATGTGAGATGACTACAAAAAAATTGTGCAAGTTTTTTCTCTTTTATGTAAGTCTGGTCGTCATGATCGTCATCGTATCAATAAAAAACGGAAGAAAACGGAGAAAAGAAGAGAAAAGTATTCTGTTCATTTCAAAGAATTTGTAAGTATAACCGTTATGAAGGGGTATCATCTCCACGCAGCTTTCATTTAAAACTAGTCACGTGATCCCAATGGCCATTTCAATACATTTTATAATAGCTACTTATCTTGTTTATAAAAAAGGTGGGGTGGTAGTGGGTGGAAGTGGAAGTAAGAAAAATATAGTTCCCCAAAAGGTATACCTCCTAGGAAACATGATGAGGCCATAAATAAGCTGCTGCTACCGCTGCTGTCGAGGAGATATAAAAGCAACAAGGATAAATTAGCATTGGTCGAAGAATAAACAGGATTACACAACACACATAAAATGTCTTTTGGTTTCCCAAAGGATTACTTTAAATGTAATTTAAGAATAAGGAATTACAAGAAATAAAAACATGTTGTATCATGACAACAGTAACAAGTAAACTGCTACAAGTATTTTCCAGAATGAATTGTGCGTGTATGGTTTTGGTTGATGGCTGGTTTTTCTTGGAAAAAGAGGATTATACAATTTACCATTTTCTCTGTTATGTGAATTGTAACTTAAGGTCTTCCAATTGTGTATGTGTTGTATATACTATTATTATGTGTTCTTGGAAAGATAAGCTTGTTTCCTTCCAGTGCACTTGGTTGTTGCAATAACCTTGCAAGGTAAAGGCTTTATGCGTTTATGTCTCAAGAAGACGACGAGTTTACTGCTTTTTCTAATGCTCTTAAGAAAGTAAGAATGGAAGGACGGAAAGAATAAGGTGCACGAGGGAGAGGGAAACGAGAGAAAAGTTTATTGGTGTAATTAATCAAGCTCCTTTCCAACTTTTTAAGCAACTGCTCTCCAACTTGCAGTTGGAAAGAGAGAGGGCTTTCTCTATTTAGAGGTGTGAATTACTACTCCACTCTGCAAAAAAGGAAAAGGATAGTTGAGAGTTTTTTAGGAAATAGAAAGAGTAACACAATCGGAGAGATATATCATTTTGACATATATGCTTATGTACTAAAATAATGGTTTTTGAGGCTAGGTTAGCTTTTTGATGTTGCCGCATTTGCTGGTGGTTTTTATCCCCTGAATAAAAATTTAACAAGGACTGTAGCCATTTTTTTCCTTTTAATCTGAAGGAAAATTGAGAGAGTTAATCAGCTACGATAGTTCCAGTATTCTCTTTTTCAATGACGCTGCAAAAATGATGAATTTACTGTGAGTGCAATGTGAAAGCCTCTGCTAATTACATAATAATGATAGGTTAAGGTTTTATTGCACGAGAGAAAATATCGTTATCTGGTAATCCGGGGACAAAGGTAAAAGTTAATATTTTCCCTTGTTCATGACAGCTAAACTAATATGACACGAGACGGACTTGAAAAAAGAGCAAAGTGGTTTATTCCAGTGCAAACCACAAGGACAAGAGTGTAGTAACCTTTGCTGTTTTCGCTACTGCACAACTGACAAGATAGACAAGGGAAATGAAGGAAACGGCAATAAAAATGACATGGGAAATTTATTTGGTCTTCTTTTAGGATCTTGCAGAGAATATATGTGCGTCTGTGTATTACGCCTATGATGCGATGCACCAGTGGCCTTACTTTTGTAATAGGATTTAGTTGAAAAAGAAAATGACAGGGAGATAAAGAGAGAAAGTAGAAATAAAAGTGAGGATAGATGGATACAGAGAAAATGGGTGGTGTATGGTGATGGTGGTAAATGGTGAAATGCTTTCACTGGACTTGGTTAGTTTGTTGAGAAGATGGAAGAAAGCTTACAACACAAATAACCACAACAAAACTGCAGTAGCAAAAGTAGTTGTTGCAGAGGATGAAAGAACATCAAAAGTGGTAATGACATTGAAAGGTTGTTGGTCGGTGGTCGGTGATGGAGAATGTATGGCTGCTGGAAATAAACTGATGGTAATAAACAGAGAAAGGGAAAAGATCACGCGTCGTCAACATGAGCAACAAAAAAGGAGAAAGTGGCGATGACTGCTTCTAGGTATGTATGTTATTTGTGTGTGAGCACTTTTGAGGATTTTCTTCTTTAGAAAATAGAAGACCTGCACCAACAACCACCAACCACCCCCACAAAATGAGAAAGCTTCAAACAGCTCTAGAAGCAACAAAGGCGTCAAGTGACACCACCAACACAAATAAACACAAAACAAAAACAGCAGCAGCATCATCATCACTAACAACAAAACAAAGCCATCATTCTGCGAGGACAACAAGAAGAGTAGAAAAGCTTTGTATTAGTTTTTTTATGAAAACGAAAAAAGTAAGAGCGGAAATTAATTGGTGGTGGTGGACGTGGAAACGACTTGTTTCCGGATTTATGGCTTAGTTTTTTCCTGCTGTTTTGTACATACGCACGATTTACATGCATTTTTTACTTCCCTGGAAACTACTGTAAAAAACAATTACAAATATAAAATGGCTTTGATGTCGGTGCTTCTCTGCCGTAAAGTTGAGAGTATGCTTGGTTATCAACACTATCATTTTGGGTTGAACTTGCCAAAAAAATAAGTACAAGCTAAAATGAACAAACTCTCAAGAAAGAAATAGATGGTTGTAAAAATAATAACGTTTTTTTATTCTCATCACAAGTATTCTGAAACTTCTCTTAAATTTCTTTTGTTGCTTTGTGAAGAATGAAGAGTTTATTTTTTCTCGAGTAATTTCTCACGGCGGTGACAGCAATTTTTTTCCTGGGTTGTGAAACAGCGAGAGGGAAAGAAATCACGCCTTTCCCTTTCTTTTTTCATATAAAAATTGTTAGTGCATTGAATGTTGTCTCTCAAACCACCACCATTCAATGTTTCATACGCACCAAAGCAGCAGCGAGAAACCAGCACCTACCGGAAGAAATATGGGTAACATTTTTTGGCACGTCAAACAACAAAACTAAAAAAAAGTTTGAAATAGTTTGGAGTTTTGATGTGATGAAGAGAAGGGAACGGTATGTCAGCGTTGTGATCATCATCATCACTCCACTCACATCCGGCTTTTCCACCACCAGCGACAAACTAAACAACAAAACAAGCCGAGAGTAAAACAGGAAGTACAGCACCACCGCTGTTGACTGACACTGAAAAGAGAAATGAAATAAAATTCCAAAGAAATAAAACGTTTTTTTAGGGGAGCAAGTAAACAAAAAAGCTGACTAAATAATATCTACGCACAAATTTATATTTATTTTGTTGCCATGACAAGACGGACTGCCATTAAACTATAAAGATAAATAAACATACTCACCTTTCTACTCGCAATAGATTTTTTTCACGATTGACAAGAATAAGATGATGCTTGCTGATAATAATGATGATATGTCGTTTGTCATCCGCGTCCTCATCATAAAAACACTCACTCTTTCATATTTTGTTCCATTTTTTATAATCTCCCTTACTATTGCCATTGCTTCTGCTGCTATCAAAATGTGTCATCTTTCTACCACTTACTCATCCCATCCATCTATCTATCCACCCTCATTCGTTTTTTCCTTTGCAAACCTCCCTACCTCATCCTCCTTCTTTGAAAATGTCTCCAAGTTTATTTTTATGAGCATAATATGATGATGACGACACTACTACACATGCACATATAAACGCTTCTGAGTTAGTAGAGCAAAATATAATATACCGAAAAAATCCCAAATCTCAATGATCATCATCATCATCAGCATCATAAGCTAAAAGAGCACACGACACGCCCGACAACAAGAAACAAAATTATTATTGCTTTTTCCCTCTCTATCTTTCTGTATTATTGTTATGGCATCATCAACATCATCATCATCTTCGTCATCATATAATACATACATAGATGATATGATCATTCGTGATGATGATGATCACGGATTTTCCTATGCTTCAAGCTATACATTATATTTCCTCCCTCTCTTTCTTCATCCTATCTATTACCATTTCGTTTTATGCGTCACATCATCACAAACTTGTACCACTAACATTGCCGATTTTAAAAAGATAGAATGAGTGCTGCGTGCGTAAATACCCGTTTTTATCACGGCTTCTCTCTCTCTCTTGTACTTACGCACAAACACAAGTGAATACATTCTCAAGTGCCATCATCAGCACCACCGTTCCCATTCTGAGAAAATAATTTCTTGTCACTTTGCTTCTGTGAGTGGAGGAGTATGCTGATGATGTTTGCTTAAGGCTATACACACACATTCTCTGACTATCGTGATGATCATCCCATGGCTTATTTACACTTCTGATGAAAAGAGGATCTACAAACAGACGGATAAAACGATACAAAGTACACATTACACAACTGAACTTTTATTACTGAATCATTTTCCCCAGTTTTGATCCGAATCCTTGCCACCACCACCACTCTAAAGAAAAAAAAGTTTCAAAAAATAATTTTGAATTATGTATAGCTTGAAATGTAGCTATGGCAACCGTGGAAAATTTATAGGCAGACAAGCAGCATTTAAATTGTTCACGGTTTACTCTTGTGTTATGCAATGGAATGGAATGTTTCTCAGGGTGTCAGTTGTACACATGGGCTTGTACTTGTTTATTTATACTTTAACATTTCAACATTATTTATTGTGCAGTCCTAAATGGCTGTTCAATTTTGTACTTTTAAATAAATAAATAAAAAATGGTTGTGACACTTACCGTAAAAATGGGTGAGTTACGGTGACATTCAGAGAATAGAAGAAAGCTATCTGAAGTCTGAAGACGAAGACGAGAGAAAAATGCAATATTGCTTTGGTATTGTTATAGCAGTAATGTGACAAGCATTGCATGCATGTATCATGCTCATCTTCTTTCTCATCTTGTGTGATATTTTTGTTGGTTGGGAAGTTGGGAACCTTTTGCCTTTTTCTGACTCTGAAAAAAAATCCAATCCAGCAACAAGAAGGAAAAAAGTTCTTTAAAAATATTCATAGCCGGTACAGTTGTATGACGACAGAAATGCATCGTATCGTAACGCATACCTTCTCTGTCCTTTAAAAAAAGGAACAAAGTTAACTTTTTTATGACTGCTGCACAATGCACAATAATGCAGTTAACAGGAGCGCAACATCAAAATGGGAATCAATGCAAACAAAGTGCATTTTACATTTTTATGACCTTATGCATCACTGCTTTGTTGTGGTGGTGGATGGTGGGCAATGGCTTGGGTATCTGCATTTTCTGGGCACATAGCACAGGAAACAAAATGCATTACAAATTATTATTGTTATTGCACTTTGCATTATCAACTTTGAGGCCATTTTCTCTCTTCACCAAAAAACACCAAATAGACCAACAGAAAGTTAGCGAGAGTTTTGAGATTATCTTGGGACGGATTTGTCGTCGTCGTCGGCAGCGACCGTTGATGTCCCATTATTATTATGAACTTGCTTACTTACTGATCACCATCATTGTCGTCGTCGTCATCATGATCCACTCGACTTTGCTTCAAACTCACTCCCAGAAGTACACTAAAAGACTGCAGTAGTCAAGCCATTATATCAACACACACAATAACAACACATTATGCATAAGTATAGCTGTAATAACTATTATCTTTCTCTTTACTTAGCTTATTCCTCTGCCACCACAAAAGCTACAGTTATAAAAGCTTTGTCGCACAAACAAACTCAAAGAAAATGACACTGTCATTCTACGACTTTGACTTTTGGTTTTGGACTTGATTTCATTTTCATAATGGCTTTGGTCATAAGAATAAATAATAATGCACACTACCAATAAAATGGATTGCAGAGGACGAAATTGTGATCAAGTCGAATTTATAATAACTGCGTTAATAGCAGTTCATCTAAAAACAAGTCTATTTGCTGTTTTAAAGGTATCATCGACATCGTCACTGGTATACAGTTCTCTAACCTGGCATATAATTTTAGTTGCATTTGTGTGTTCGGTTTATTGCGGCTGTCACTTGATAACAGTAATGATGATAACAATTGCGTTTAAGAGAAATACACATTTAAAATACACATATATACTTTGAAAAAAATAGATGAATGCTTTTAAACATTTTTTCTGTAATAATCTAAGAAACAGCAAATTGTTGAAGCTAAAAAGTATGCACTGTAGTCATTTAAATAAAAAAGAGTGAGAGTGATAGATAAGGAAAGGGTTAAAGTAGAAGAAGCATGTTCTTCTGTAGTCTTCCTTGTTTTTTTACTCATTGTGTATCTGTCTGGGTATGCATGTACCTTGATATATGACCTAAACTGACTTTTTTGCATTTTTGAAAGTAAAAGTTCCGAAGTAAGAAGGTACACAAAGTGTGCGCACAATTTAACAACAAAAAAATAAAGACAGAAAGACTGGCACACTATTGCAGCCTAAATGAAGACAAACGAAGAAATTTTATATGCATTTCAAAACCATACCTATTATCCGTTTACGTTGCTTATACCGCATGAGGAATATTACAAAGGTAAAATAGCGGGTATCACTTTATGCATTTTTTAAAGATCAACATAAAAACATAAAACAAAAAAATTAAGATTGATGGTTTCTTCATAAAATTATTTTAGAAAAGAAACAAGAGATCTTTAACATAATTTCATTTCACCAAGTTTATTTTGATTGTATCATCATCTCTACTGTTGAATTTCTAGGTTAGAATCCCAAATGTTCTCAGCACATGTAATTTTATTTTTATTTTTGCTCTAAAAATATCAGCATGATAGAGATATTCGTTCTTTTATTATAATAAATTTTGTTGAACTTGACCTTTTTTGGATGGAAATCACAGGGAAAAAATTGAGAATGCGTGCTTAGCAATGTACTACAATGCATCGTGCGTAAAATACCAGACTTATGGCAAGCCCTACACACGCAGGCATCTTCACAATTCATGGATTAAGAGTAAGGTTTTCCTCACAATACAACGGCAGGGCATTAAAAAAGGGTAGGGATTATCATTATCATATATCCGACAAACCTCTGTCTCTTCTGTCTGGGAACTGCTGTGCTGCTGCTCACCAAACCCGTTCACAATTCACAAGATGATGATGATGTTGATGATAAAAAATGGTAATGCACGAGCACGACGAGGACGAGCAGAATACCCAACAGAATAGTTCATAGAGTAGCAAAAGCCTCGTCTCCTTTCCTTCGTCGTATTATTATCATCAGTTTGTTGGCTAAGCAGGTTGTTGGCGAGTTTTTCGAGAGAGATGAAGAAGATTGAGGAAAAGTGTTGTGTGTACACTGGAAACGCAATCAGTTTGTAGAGAGCACTTGATCGCTCAACATCATAATCATCAGCACCATCGCCACATGAGTATCTACCTACCTGAATGACAGAGATGCATTTTGTATTCAAAGAAAAAATTCAACTTTGTTTTCAGTCTGCTTTTGCGTGTGTGTGCTCGTTTTGTTTATTGAGCTGTCGCAATTTCTCCAAAATAAGAAGAAAATAGGAACATTCTAAAAGTTATCAAGATTGTAGAAAAATTTAAAAGAGACTGCCTGCTTGCTTGGATTTAGTGTGATAGCTTTATTCATATTACAGTAAAATCACACACGTGTGTGCATTATCAGCTCAATGTACAATTATTTTGGTTAGTGTGAAGCCAATTTTTGTGGGGCCTTAATACTTTGCTTTGCTACGCGAAGGTGTCGCCGTAATACTTAAGAACCCCACAAATCTACAGAGACATGAGTCACATTAGTGGATGGAGAGAAACAAGAGAAGAAATATATGCACACTGACAAATACACACCTTTTTTGTGTATAGGGAGTGCAAAGTGCAATTAGTCAAGTTTTGGTGATGATGGTAATGTTCTGGCTTACGCATACCAAGAAACAAGTAATAAAAGATGATAATGATAATCATGTTTAATGGTATCTCCATGAAATCACACGTGCTTGTCATTTGGCACAAGTCATTTCTTTTTCACAAGTGACAACTTAAGTTAAATAGTAGCACTGAAACAAGCCTTGACACTGGTACAATCAATAAGCAAACTTACATTTGTTCATGCTCATGAAAAGTTAAACTGTTAGTTTATTTATTTGAAACGAAGGAATCTGAAAAAACTATTTTGTGTGAAGACAAACTTATAGTGTAATATTGTCACAACTGGAATCAGTTACACAAGTACACAGTCAACCAGAAATACTTTCGTTTCCGAACTCACTCTTCTTTCCTTGAGAAAAGAATGTGGGGAAAATATGTTATTATTGTTGTGGGAGTCAATTGAGTGAAAAATATATACAATGTAGTTTCACAGTGCGTAGTATCATTCAATATTTTTTTATTATAAACTTTCATGAAACATAAAACTATTTTATTCTACAATTCTTACGCAACACCCACATCCATGCGACATAGCACCCTGCACATCAAACTTTTTCTTCTTCGAATTTGAATGCAGAAAGTTGTGAACTGCGGTGAATTTCTTTTGTTTGTATATAAAAAGCTAGAGAGTTGAACAAAGTGACAAGTGTTCAATGTGTGTGTGCAGTGGAGAGTGATTGAGGTGATGGTGGGGAGGAGATGAGGGTGCAAAAAATGTGTAGATATTAGTTTTCGACATTTTTATAAGAAATTTCATTTTATTTATATATTATCTTGACTCAGTATGTATCCAATGGATTTTCTCCACGAAAAAAATTTACTTGTATGTTTTTCATGTGCAACATGGTACATAAATGTTGCTGGTGGTATGATGTTGGTTACGATACGAAAAAAACCAAGTGAAAACAAGTTGGCTTATCTGAAATAAAATATCGGTAGTAGTTTGTCGTTACTGCAGTTGTTGTTGTTGAAGTTGAGTTTATTGTTGTTTGACAGTCTTGGTATTTGTTGGGGATTTGATAAGGTGATGATGTGAAAGTAATCCGAGCAAGTATGCTTATTCTTTGACAATCGATTCGAATATGGGGTGATGATTGGTTGCAACGATACGGTAATGATGATGATGATGAAGGCAACAGTGGTGAAATGACAAAAGAAGCTTTATAATTTCCCAAACAGAAAAAAGTTTTGAGTAACAACCTGTTTCTTTTAGTCACTATATATTTTTTTGGTAAAATCAGCAGCAACAGCGAACCATGGCCACACCATGACAGTTTTTTCAAAAAAAAAATCATAGTAGTAAATCATTAAATTCTATAGATTCATTTACAGTTAGCTTTTATTCCAGTTGCGTGTAGGTTGTACCAACAAACCAGTTAAACAAAAGACAAGTAATCTAATAAATGCGTATACTAAACAATGCATATAAATCATCACCAATCTGCTTTAGTTCAGTTCTCACCGAAAATCACACAAAGCAGCTTTTGTTCTTTTTTCCTTCTCAAGTTTGTCCAGTACAGAAGCACAAAGACAAAAAGTTCACTGACATAATAATATATGATGATGTAAGGTGGAGTGAAGGAGTATATAATCGTATATATACTCTCATGATTTCATTTTGGGTTTTAGGGTCTAGCTATGTATATTATTGTTTAACTAGATTAGATAAGGAACCTTGCCATAATACACTCATCGTCGTCATGCATCCAACTAAACAAAGGTTGATGAGATGATAAACAACAACAGAGCTAAAGTCAAAACAATAGAAACTCTACGCGACAACCATGTATAAATGGATGGAACTTTTTGTGCTGTTATTATCATTATAATACCTTTACTGTTTGATGACTTTTTGTGTTGATTGCATTGAAAATTGAGAAACAAAACTTTGTTGTTCCACTTCCACTGAAGAAGGCTGAAAAACCTTCCATTTCGTTATAACTATTGACATAACTTTACTCATTCATCATCATCACAGGAGAAAGAGATATGCTTGTTTCCTTTTTTCTTTCTGGTCGTTTGTTTTTGGGTAATCAACTTCGGTGGCCATAGCAGCCATGAAACATTCCTGGAACCTTGAATCCTGTATTTCATTGGAAACAAACAAAGCAATTTTACAAAAACGATAATACTTTTTAAAATCTGATCTTGATAAGAAGTTCGATGATATATTTCGGGGCTGACAATGATGACTGACAAGTCAAGGACTTTTACTGCTACCACACCACAAGAAAAATTTCAATGCTTCACGTAATAGTAATATTGTGCTTTTTGAAAGTGCACATGAATCACAATGCCTTTTGTCGCTTTTCCTCCTGTCTGAATTTTTTAAGAGACAAGGTACAACGTGCATACAGGTGAACGCGGCGAACTCCATTCTTCTATTTATCTTTGATTACCGTGGTGACGGTGACGATGATGAATCTAATCAAATTTACCACACTGCCCTTAAATCTTTTCTTTTGTAGGTTTTTAGCTATAAAAATATTTTCTTTCAGAAGGAGTTTACCGTTTACTAAATAATATTTACCGACACTGTCATAAAGCCAAGTGAAATATTTTTTCCAGTGGGAAATGAAGAAGGAATGAATTTCTTTATGTCAAATGCCCAGAGAGATCAGGGCCAAAAGTAAACCTAAATCACCAAGGTGGTCTATTGCTCAGCTCAGGTCTGGTCGGGTGTAAGTTTAAAAAAGCTCATATTTACCATCACATCATATTTCTCTTTGACACAATAAAAATGAATAAAATGGTGATGTTACTGCATTCACATAAGAATGACCTTTTCCACCAGAGCAATGCTCACACAGGCATTCCGCTGTGTAGCCAAACTTAAAAAATCCATTTTCTGGTGACTTCACTTAATCCTTTTCTCCTTCTCCCTCTTTTTTAAGCAATAAAATAATGACAATGATCACACATCATGCTCATACTCAAATAACTTTGGTCCCTGAATATGCACCTTCTTCATACCGTATAGAAAGCAGCACCACCGCACCGGTGTGAATCATCATCATAAAGATCAGCACGACACAACATTATTATCGCCTCCAAAAATATATCGTCGGTTCCAAATGTTTTCCGTCTTCGTTTCATCCTCCACCGACCATCTCACTTGTGTGAGCATGATCATATCATGGTCATTCATGATCATGATCTACAGTCGGTAAACTAATGGTGATGCTGCAAAAATAGAAGCATGGCACATCACATCCAACTAAACTTTTATAAATAAAGTAATGATAATAATGGTAGAACTTGTTACTATTATTATACAGGTTATAGTATTGTTGTTCCCGTGCTCTGATCTGATGTTTGTTGTATAATTCCTCATGGAGCAGTGAACATGTCATGTACAATAATATATTTGGGGATAATTCCCTAAAACCCGCTAGACCAGAGACCAGCAGCAAAACACTAGCGTACAGTACAAAATTCAAGTAAATGAATAAGAATAGGAAAAGGTCAGGAGAAGGAAGGGAGTGATAAATATTTAGATGGTGCATCCCATCATGGCAAGTTGAAAATTACTATTGAGATTGAAGCAACATCCCTTCCCTCTTCTTCTTCTGCCTTGTTCACTAATGCATTCATAATAAAATGGTAATAATCCGAGTTAAATCAGCAATAATGATCAGTATGATTGCTGCTGCTGTGATAATCCTAAAAGAATGTCCTCATCATCGTGTCATGTTTGAATATTTTACAAAAAAACAATTCTCGGTGGTGGCGGTGGTGATGTGTAATTTTTACAGAAATATTTGACAAATTATAATTGTTTTTATGTGGGCCTTGACATTACTTGCGTTTTGGTCATCAAAAACTCGTTAGTGAGAAAGAGTGAAAGAGCCCACCCACCAGCTTTACAGCAAAGCACATTCATAAAATATTAAACAAACTTTACTATTATTATTATTACTGTTATTATTAAGATGCTAATTCTTTGTGAAAATGGGATGGAGACAAGACACTAAAAGAGAGGAGAGAAGGACAGTGTAAAGTGAAATAGCTGGTTATATATAAAGAGTCAGGGAACCCACCTTGTTTTTCGCTCTCTTGATTCACCGTGAAATATTACCATGTAAATATTTTTCGTAGATAATGACATGTTTGTTGGTGGACTGTGTGTGGACTAGGAGGGTTTTGTTGCAGAAGAGATGTAACATGTAAAATAATTATATTTGGTTAAAAAGTACAAGGGAAAATAAAATACAAAGTTGTAGTTTGCATTGAATCATCGTCATTGGCGTGAGTAGCAGTTTAAAAAACAGCTGAACCGTGTAATCACAGCAATAATTCAAAATGCAATGCTCACTACATCTGCATAATAAATATAATCATGCAGTGTACTCATGCGGGTAAAGTAATATCTTGCTTGGCATTGGTGAAATTGAATGACTGACTAAATAACAACGATAGAGAGGAATTTAGACAAGTTCATAGTGAAATCAGCGAGCGAAAGGATTAATAGACAAATACGTATGAATAATGAAATAAAAACTGCAATCTCGCTGGCGAAAATAATTACGTAATTATGTACGCGTGTGTACATTCACTGAAAAATCCATAAAACTTCACCGCGTAAAAAACATTATCATTGTACTATTATAATTGAATTACTGCTGCTGCACCTGCTTCTAAACTTCAAAAAAATTATGCATGCATATTTTCAACGTTGATTTCAGTTTTTTAAACTTAAAAGTTTCGTGCATGAAAAAAAACATAATGAAAAAACTTCCGTGTGGGTCAAACACACAAAAGATATTTTTGTTAAAAAGGTAAAAGATGAAAGCAAGCAAATAAAATTGTAAATGAATATGAAAACAAAAACGTTAGACTCTCTTGAAGGGTAAGGGTGGATATTTGCATTGGTGTTGCGTATGAATGTGAATGTTTTGTGTTTGAGGTTACAATTTACTTTTTTTCTCCCCGGAAATTACAGCTTTATGAAAATTAATGTTGAGAAAGAAAAGTAAAAGAAAAAAAATCAGAGCAAGCTGTTTCCTTCCTGGTTAGAGAATAATAATAATCATAAGAGTGGAAAATAAATGGTCCTCTTTATTTTCTAGAGGACTGCACTTTTAGCAAAATAATAATGTTTTTCTTTTAAGGAAGGAAGGAAGAAGAGGGGAAGTATGAATGAATGAATAGTTTTTGGCTTGCTCTTGGCCTTTTTCCTCTGCTTTCTCATGTGTTTTATATTTCTTGTACTTTTACTTTCTTATTTCTTCTGTGTAAAATGTTCATCATCAGAGGAAAAATAACACACACGAGTACCTACTCACGCCTTGTTCTCGTTTATAAAAGGTATATATGATATTAATAGAGCAATAATATTAAGAATAGGGGAAATACAGTCCACCTACTTCATCATCATCATCATCCAAATAAAGTGTAATGAATGAATAAAATGAAAAGAGTGCGTGCACCCATTAATTTTTGGTAAAATGGCTGTTCCTAATATCAGGTGATTCTTTTTAAAGGTGGCGTATTTTAATAATGGTTATTGCTACTCTCTGTTTGCATAAGAAAATCCCAAACTAAATTCCTGCTTCATCTCACACAATCCCTCAAGAGAATAAAAGTGTGCAAATAATATTATGCAGAGGATTTCCAACAGTTAATTAAGGTAAAAAAGTGATATTGGATATTAAACTGTGATTTCAAGTGTATGCTGGTTTTTAAGACTTTTTACCATAGTGCGCCAGTAATTACATTTTCCCGTAATGACACCATTATTTCTGGTTAATAATACTTTCTAGAAATATTGTATGCATAACTTACTTTTTAATTTTTAAATAATTCTACACCAATTTTTTAAATGAGTTATTTTTGGTATGCATGCAAACTTGCAAAGTTTATAAATTAAAAAAAGTGGAAGGAGTACTGAGACCATTTCAATAAACTACTTCAGTAAACATACGTGGGACACGTGCGCATTTTACGATTATTAATACCTCGTGTCACACCCAAACAGGCCACACGTCGTCGCCACTACAACACAGTATATAAAAAACAGACAATTTATAATACTCGACAAAGTTTAATGGAAACAGGAAGTTGGCATATGTATTTCATTAAAAAAGACTCCCAATCAGCAACCTTCGTTGGACAATGATAATTGCAAAAACTGCTGCAGCCTTGCTGTACATACAAATATATTAAGAACCATGTTGAAAAACGCGAGAATAACCACAAGATTTAGTAGTAATGGAAGTAGTGGCAGTAAAAAATGTGGTATTACCACTGCAGCTAATACCTGCAATGGTACCGGCAGTATTGGCAAAACTACTCGAACTCCAACCACCAATTACTACACAAGCTATGATGACATAAATATTTTGTCGGATTCTCCCACAACAAAACCAGGTTTACTTTTACTCAACCAAAATGCTACTGCTACCGGCCAGCAAAATCGATTTCAAAAAACAAATTATAAGAAAGACAACAGTAATGTTACGGAAGTTGCAAAGAATCGGAGTGGTAGTAAACCATCCGCATTATCATCATCGATATCATCACCATCAAAGAAAAGTAACATAACCACTACTACTGCCACAACAAAAATCAGTGGTATCACTACCACACATGAGAAGAAGTGTAATAGCAAATATTACTATGAGTATATGTCTGGAGATGTAATGAACGTAAGGGAGAGAGGTGATGGTGGTATTGGTGTTGGAGGTGGTCGAGGTGGTGTTGTACTTCTCACCACCAACGCAGTGGAACCATTATCATCAACATCACCTTCCACAACAACTTGTGCTACTACTTCATACAATAATATTATTGCGCCTGCTGCAGCAGCCGTCATGTGGAAAAGTGAGAAAATGACAGGGAATAATCACGGGAAAACGAAAAGGGTAAGCCCAGAAGCTAAATATATGCTTACACTATACAAGTTGAAATATATTAGGAAACAAGGTAGTGTGTAAACAAATTTGCGAAACAAAGAAGAGAAAATACTGGAGTAATTTGGATATGTTTTTTTGTACTTTTTTATAAAAAAAATGGGATTGTGAGTAAATATATTATTCTCTCGTTCTCCATGTGTTCCATTCACTCATCCTGTATTTCTGTCAGTGTAAGAGAGAGAGAGAGAATTTGTTGGATAGAATGAATGCTGCGCTTTGTGGGGGGTAAACAGTTTAATGAGGTCTTTAGCTAAACGATAGTCATCAAAATCCCCCGTATACTTTTTTCACGCTTCCATTCATTCATTTTCATCCTTACATACATTTATACTTCTACGTGTACAGCTTTCCCCTTCTCATTTCTCTTTTCCACTTGAACAAGCCTACTTGCTCTTTTAATGGAGAGAAAGCAAAGCAAAACAATTATATCGTATGCGCGGTTGCTTCTAGATACTACTATTTCTATCCTATCATATTATATCATCAAGATGAAGAGTCTTTCAGGCAGAAAAACTGTTTTCTTATTTTTATACACATTTTTTATCTGTTCTCTTCCCATCACATTCACAATCATCAGCAAAAGATCTTCCTGATGTGATGATCATTATCATTTTGCCGTACGCAACTACACTATGTAAACTCTATGAGCCTTCGTTAAAAATAAACACAGGAACTAACATTGAGCTGCAGTACGAAAAGCACCAACGCACTTGTGTCTAGAATTGCGTAACAAGCGGGTAAGCCGATACACACAGATGCTCTCAGCAGGCACACTATCAACTACTGCTGCTCTTGCTTTCACCGTATCACGTATCATGATCATCATCCTGTTACATTACAAATATTTTAGCCTGTGTGTCTCTCTGAGCAGGGAAAAAATGTTAACGAGTATTATAGTAGGAGTAATAGTGCGGCGTGGAATGCTATTTTATTGAAATGCTCTGTTGTTGCACAGCAGCTTGCCATTTTACTTTGCTTCCTGTCGCCCTTGATCGTCAAAATCATTATCAGGAGGAGTAGTAGCATCGAATGCATGGATCGTTCTAAACACACTCGCTGCACTGCACTTTTAATGTCAGCTGCAGAAAAAAATACGTTTCGATCTGGTGATGTGATGCTACGTATATTATACATCGTTATCTTTTTCATCACCACAACAGAGAAACCCAACTAAGCTAAAGCTGCTGTGTAGTAGCTGTCTAAAATAATCTTTCTTTTCCATCTATCTATTTTTGTGGTTCAATATAATCTGGAATATGTGTACACCCAGAAACGTTTGTACACAAGCTATACCATTTTACATATACTAATCGTAAGAGAAAATGGGTATTTTTAAATTTAAATGTTACAGGTCTGCAATAAGTTTATCTTTTTATATGACAAATTATATTTGTATCAATTCCCTGAATAAAATAGAACTTTCGTTTGAAAAGTTTTATATGACTGGCTCTTTTCTTGAAAAGAATCCTACAGATAATCAGATTATGTTATTTGTATGTTTACTGGATGTATTCATTCGTGATACACAATACCTTCCTTGAAAACTTATTTGACATGGATACTCTAAATATTTTAATCAATTCAGAAAGGACAATGGAAAACATATTGCGTGAGTGAAGAAAGTAGAGTTAACGTTTTAAACACATAAATATATTAGGAAGAAATGCTGGTACATCCATTTGTACTCTTTTGAATAGTGAGTATGAGAATCGAAATATACTTTGCATACAATGTATACATATGTGCAAACGTACTATCTCTTTTGTCATGTCAGAAGAAAGGAATCTTCCTTGTCACAACTATTTTTTCAAATGAAAAGCTGAAAGTAACAGCATAACTGATTATTACGCACAATAAAATTCTTTCTCAAAGAAAACTTGAAACTGAATAGATACTTTTCACAATAAAAGGGTTAAACTGAATACCCGTTCCTCTTATTTCAGTCCTTTTTTGTGCTTGTTGCTATTGTAATTAAGCTGCTGGCACTGCACAGTGAGAAATTGTTTTATTATCTGAAGAAAAACTAAATTATTTTACTTTACCTCTTTCTTGGTTCTTGTTCACCCTAAAAAAATAATTACCATGTCAGTTTCTTAACAACCCTTCCGCCACCATTACACAAAAAAGTATTATCCCCACAAAAAAAGATAACAGCATGCTCATTCCCATTTTCCAAGTGAGAACACTCGAAAAGTCTTCTCTCAAACGTATCCCTGTCTCTATCCATTGAAAACTAAAGAGATACCCGTCACGTGATTTCAAGAATATCCCCGTCAAAAAGGACAGAAATTGAAAAGTCAAGAAAACAGATTCAAAAGATTCGTTAAAATAATACCACGTTACTAAAAAAAGTGGCTAAAACGATAGATGATACTATATTACGTTACCACTGCTACAATACAAGTTCAAGTTTCAACATGGACTTATGCTGCTCGTTTTTTCGGGTTTCAAATCCAAATAAAAACAGCTTTCTCCCTTTTTTTCTTTAGCAAATAAACTTTTCTTTTTTATTTCGTCAGTGAAGAAGGGAGTGAGACAAGCAAATATAAAGATTTTCCTCAAGGAGAAATGAACGTTCTGAAAGTGAAGAAAAAAAGTAAAAGAAAAAAACTTTCTTTTTTATTTCATTTTCTTTTTTGTGTATAAGCATACTATGCAGCATGCAACATTGATCCGATCCGGCTTTACTTTCCTTCCCATTCATTCCTCTTGGTGGTATTTTTTTCCTTTGCACTTTGAACTAAAATCCTTTTTTGATGAATCCATATAATATGTATACATATCCATCCATCCATCCATCCATCTAGCATTGAACCAACCAACCAATCCATTTTCTTTGCTGGTGAAAAGGTGAAATGTCTTCTCAGTTAGTGCATTCAATTGCAATTGCATGTAGTGCTTGTATACATTATTTTTCGTAATAAAAATACATAATGTAACCAAAGAATAAAAAAAATCCTTTATATTTTCACGTTATGATATCATTGATATATCAAACATATATGAGCCTCCTAATACATTATGGATGAATGACTTAGATGGAGTGTCGTAGCGAAAGAGAAAAAATAAGGTAATGTGATATTCCAATGCCATTTTGCCATTGTATGTCAAACAAGTCAAAGCAGAGTGCCATTTCATTTATATTTATATTCAATGTTGTTTTTCATCGTTTTATGCAACTGCACTGCAATACAAATAGAATAAGAAAAAAATAAACTAAGGTAAAAATATAAAGGGAAGAAAGGAAAGTAAAAATAAGGTTGCTAAATGGGAGTATCGAAATGGGTGGGTGAACGGTGTGGCGGTGGTGGTGGAAAATGTAGGATGGGGAATGCGGGTGAAATGGTTCTACTTAAAAACACTGGAAAACTATAGGGACTGCATTGTATTATGACTTGACTGAAAGTGCATACAGAAATGCAGTTTTGAGGTGCATTGCACTGCACTTTCACCTCCTCCACCAAAACATCATCATCAAGCATCACAAAAATTGAGCATTTTCTCTAAGACTCTATTACGCAGTTTTCTCAAGATGCAGGAGAAGACGAGAGTTTTATTATTTTTTGTCGTGAAACAAGAAGGGAAGAAAAGACGGGGAAAATGTATGTGTGTATATATGCTTTACATGCTTACTGCTTTTATTTTAGCTGTCCTCAGGGAATCCAGAAGAAAATTTCTGAATGAATGAATACATTTAAAGGTTGATATATACGTGTGTACATGTATAAGGATATGTAAAAGTGTAGAAAGCCATGTTAGCAGAGGAAGTGGTGATGATAGCCATACTAGCTTACTTTTACTTTCAGGTGACTTGTTATTACTATTCCTCCGGTAGAAAGATGTGGGATGCAGTTTCAAAAGTGCATTGCATTGCAACTTCTTATATTTTTTATCTTGTATACTTTTCTGTGTTGGTTGATCATGCAGAATGTATCAGCAGCATAATATTATTATTACGCTGGGAAATTTTGGTAATATTGTAAAAGTTTTCACTTTTTAAAGCTGTATCTTTTTGAAGCACAAGCTTTATGCAATATTTTGTTTTTCATTAAGAAAACCCAAACCAAACCACCTGACTGACATTAAACGAGATGAAGAGCCGCCAGAAAAAGAAAAGAATTTGCTCCCCTTTCATGACGATATTACTCGCTTCTATCTTCTATCCATCCAAAAAGTTAATCTGTGTGAGTGAGTATCATCGTCATACATACTTTGGAAAGATTAATAAATGCATATTATCTTTTTATGTATGCACCGGCGCCTATTTCTTCTATGAAGAAAAAGTGCACACAACAAAATAAAAAAGAGAAAATGAGATAAACTTTTCAGAGTTGCGGCATTCGATGCCGCTAAAAGAAAAAAAACTAGGATGAAGATTTTCAAAAAGTTGGGCCTGAAAATTTTCATTGTTGTAATCGTTTCCATCCTTCTTTGTAAAAAAGCAAAGCAGTATGTCACGATCACGTACTTTTTCGTGTTCTCCTTTTCCCTATTTTCCTGCTTTGCTTGTTAGTGGAATTGAATAATATTTTGAGAGGCAGTCAGATAGACAGAGAGAGAGAGAGAAAATGTATGTGTGTTTGTGAGTGAGTCAGGTTTTTTTTTTCTCCGGGATGCTCATTCGCTTGTGAATGAATGTTGGAAGAAAGCAAGGTTGACAAGAAAATCTAATTTTGAGAATTTAGATGAAACAGATAATTCGAAGGAGAAAACAGAGGACTTTGCTCTTCTCGTCTCTTCTTTTGCTGCACAAAAATAAATGCATTGCAATGCAATGCAAGTGCATCCTCTTTCTCCCGATAACCACCTCTTTTCTCTCTCTCTCTTTCACTCTCCCACTACCCTGTTTACTTGTTAGTCCGCCTGCACGTCTGTCTGCTACCTACTTTGTATTCTACTCGAAAAGCTTCAAGAGAGAACTTAAGTAATGTATTCATTCATTGATTACATTATGTAATTACCGTTTTCAACTGTGTATGTGATGCTGCTTTTCTACTATGCTGTTGTTCTGTGATAACACTTTACAATGATTACGAAAAACTTACCATTTTCCTTCTCTGGTTCTATTTATATGCCTTTCTTCTTTGTACACTTTTTAGTTAGGTTGCTGGGTCGACCCGCATTCCACCGACTATCTTCTATTCTTCTTCTTTTTTATGTTTAACTTTCTTCTTATCTTATCACTCTCTATTTAGTAATTGTTCATGATTCTCCTACAAAATAAACAAAACTTCATTTCTTCAAATGCAATGATGCCAGGAGAAGAAGAGTATTCTCAGATTCAGCCCGAGTAAATCGGTACAATTTTTCAAAGGCCCGAAAGGAAAATCAATACCCCCATTAAGGTCATTTCCCCCAATAATAATAATAAAAATAACACGAGACTATATAAAAGACATGGTACTAGAAGATCTCTAGTTTTTGCTACATTTTTTTTCCACATTTACTTCCCTTATATTTTTCTTAAGGAAAAATTTGGAATGATTCCATTCTACTATTATATATTGAAGATGATGGTGATTCACCAACACCAGGAAAGGCTCTTACAGATGTCGGTATCCTCTTCCAATGATTTCCCTTTTCCCCCTTCTTCAGCTACACTTCTCTTTTGGAAATTTTCTCAAATTGGAAGGAAAATATCATTACGGGATTGTCTATTGATGTTCTCGTTCAATAATTGCCTGGAAAATGTGTATCTTTCCCTATTCATTCAGTCATATGAGTATGAACCACACACCACCCCCATACCACGAATCGACCCCGGTTTTTATCCTGGCCTCTATGCCTTTCTATCCTTGAATCAAACTGATTGATCCGCTGTATCCTTAAGTAGTGCACAGCTTGAAAGAAAGTTGTAAGTTGTAACGTTATACTACTTACTTCGCTCCAGGCTCAGCTGCTCCCACTCACTCACATCACAGCAGTGGCAAAAGTCGCAAAGGGGGAAAATGAAGAAAAGAAATTTCCTATGTTGGCACACACACACAAACATAACAAAACACATAGAAAGGGAATTGGCTTTTAGGTTAGTTTATGGTTTTCTCAGAATCATTAGCCAGGCCACCGTCAGCTACTAACTGCTTGACTTGACCGAATGGCCATTTTAACCTGTCATCTTTGTGGTGTATGTATTTGAATGACTGTCTGACTGACTCAACATCTTGTACTTGCATGTCTGACTAAATCAACTTTGGATGCTTGCGTATGTGCGTGCGGCGTATTTTTTTGAAATGCGTGTTGCTTAATGTGATATGTCATGTTACTCCAGGAGAAAAATAAATGAAAGTAATGGTTCTATTTATTCAAAACAGAAAGGAAATACGTAAAGTTTCCTAATTATTTTTATAAAGCTGTACAATATACCACGCCATTTAAAAAATACAATTTTTTGTTACCATATTAATTACTTTTATGCAAATTTAAGCGTTAATCTTTCGGTACCATCGTAAGTAATTTTACAAAAGAACAAATATAATTCCAATTCCATCCTTCCATTTTATAATGATTTGATCAAAGTGAAAATACGTTTCCATGCTTCCTTGATTATTAAACGCGTTAGAGATGATCCCAATAAAATTTGCATACTTACTACTGACTTGTAATATGTCCAGCTCTCTTAAATGATAAAATGTGCATGGGCATCATGGTTAAATGCTAACATTAATTGAAATCCAATTTTTGATAGACAAACGGGAAAGAGGGAGACTGTCAAGTAGACAACCTGAAACCACACAAAACTAGAATTAGTGAAGATGGGATAAAGGATGATGATGATGCTGACAGGCAGAGTGTGTGGCACTGGCTCATTGATTGCGTGACTGACTGACGTAGATATCACTGAACACTGTATATATCTTCATCATCTCATGACTTCACTTTGTTGACACGACGAGTCTTTCAGAGGTTTCAGAATATTTGATGTGTTGTTTCACTGGTCGTGGTGGAGGGTGATAGTGATAATAACTGTCAGTCACCCTCGAACAACATGTTTACCATATACCTCTACTAGAAACCGGATGGATTGCGATGTACTTTAGTTTTTGTGTGAATTCCTCTTTTCCTGCATATTGCTAACTTTACCAAAGGAAAAACAGAGACCTGCTGAGCGTTTCAACCTGACTCCGTCATCAACTACACTATAGCATGTCATACAAGTCGAATGTGTGAGTGAGGTGCTTCTTTCCTTCCGTTTGGTGTTTCCACACAACCAAAAATATTTCACAATATCCTAAAACACACGACATACAATCCTTATAGTTTCCCAATGACTTTTATGAAAGACTACTAAAAATACTACTATACTACGTACTTTTTGTTCCTAAAGCCTCCCATCTTGTTTGCATTTTTCTACTATCATGATAATGGTTTTCCTTGCCTACATCACAGCAAAATTCAGAAAAATAAAAAGAGCAGCACTAATTTCCCAACTAACCAAACTTTGCGTTTTTCTGGTGCATATCACACTATGCATTACATTGTAATGGTTTATCATGGAATTGATCCCACCTTCATCTTTTTTCATCTGTCATCCACCGCTGCTGCTGTGATGTCTGTTCTCTGAATAAATACGCTCACAAACTCCTTCTCTCTCCTTTCATTTTTTTTCTTCTAGTCATGCAGTCTGCAGGGATCGGATGTGTGTGAATGTACACAACCAAAACTTTTCCCCTTTTCCTCCTTGTAAAAACCTCACCTTTTCCTCATGTGCCTACTGCACTATTATAGTGCACTCGATTTCCTCTCCAAAACCATTCATAGTACAACATGAGAGTAGTTGTAAGTCCGTGAGGTTTCCTCTTGAGACAAGGTAGTAAAGGAAGAGGGGCGAAGTTGTAAGTGTGCTTACGTTATACAATCTAGCCATCCTTATACATGAAATGCAATACTATTATGAACACTGTATATCTATAAAAATAGAAAGTGGAAGTGTTGGTAAAGTACTTTCAAAAGAATAAGTAGTGGTATCGCATCTCTTCGTATTACCATCATCCTACCGGGTAAATGACACCCACGCATAATAACTATATGTGCGTACGCTTCTTATTATTATCTTCATACCAAGTGGAGGTGATAGAAATAACGTTTCTCAATGAGACAGCCGATGCAATGCATGTCATCGTGGACAAAAAATTACATGCCTTGCTCAATACTACCACTACGACATAATATACATACATAACTGTTATAAGTTATAATATACATAGGTGATGTGATGGTGTGGTATTTCCTCCTCCATCCTTCCGTGGTGATGTTTGAATGAAAATGGTTTCGTTTATGGCTTCAGAAATGTTCTTATGACACTCTTATTTCCATATGGTGGCCATCTGAAAAAAGTACATGCAGCGTGCGGTTCAGTTCAGTCCCTCACTCTATTTCTATGCATTGTTGCTGCTGTTGTTGTAGTAAAAAGGAGGATTATATGCATCACTGCATGTATTATGCATGGAGTGCAAGTGGATACCAAAAATATCTCCGTGAAAAAGAATCGAAAGTGGTAAAGCACAGAAACTACGGTAGAATTATTAGAGGTGGATAAGCTTTTGTAGTAGTAGTGGTGGTGGTGATGTACATTTCAAATGGTTCCATCATCATTGCCTGCGTCGTCCTTTCCAATGTTTTTGTTGCTACAAAAGCGAACATATTATCCTGTTTCCCCCGAGGGAAATGTCACTTTCGGTTAGAGGAACCTTGTGTGTTTATACATATGTATGTACGGTGCATTGTATACACACGACAAAAACTTGTATTTTGCATTGTAGCATAAACAGGAGGAAATAATAGAGAGAAAGAGAGAATGTTGAATGTCAGCTCATTCAATCACTTTCCTTCTTGCTCACAGCAGCAGTTGAATGAGTTAAGTCAAGTCAACTACCAGCTCTCCTCACAGAGTAGTCTATAGTCTGGTAAGTCTACTCACACGCACTTTTTTTTCTGCGTTGTGTGTGCGTGAGACGATAATAATAATAATGTGAATACATTATTGTGTAAGTATTTTGGTTTGAGTAGAGTCAAAAAGATGCAATAGTATTGAGTTGAGTGAGAAGTAATCAGCAGCAACAGAGTCAAATCTACTCATTTAACTACTGAGCTATTATTTTGTCTTTTTCTTGGGTAGGTTGCTATTCTATTTGTCTAGTTTGTCAAGAGTATATTCCCATGCCGGGGAATATGTTTTCCTTGGCATGTCATTCATTTTCTCTACTGTTGTGGCAGCTAATAAATATTATTATGCATGTATAAATTCGTCGTCATCATTTGTTCTTCTTCCTTTTCCTATGCTTTTCTTCTCATCTTGCTCAAGATGAATTACTCCAAAGCAACAAGGATGATGGTTGACGGTGTGTAAATGATAATCAAACTGCTTTTAGAAGATGAGTTTCGGTTTATTTTCTTGGGTCTGTAATTACAATGGCATATTTTGTATGTATGTAGGCGGAGAAAGAAGCAGACGGATTTTGCTGTTGCTGATGAGGTGGTGGATGAAGTAAATTAGATATATTTGCTTTAGATTTCAGTGAAGTGTGTGCGTGGATTTATGGATAAGATGATTGTACGTTTGCTTGTGTTACTGCTCAGTATCAAAATATCCTCCAGGCAAATAATGCTTGCGCGAAGCAAACGTTGTGTTATTGGCGTATCATGAATATTCATTAAAACAAACCGAAATGGTGAAGGAAGATGAAATTGGCAATGGTCTTCTCGAATGTCTAACGATTATGGATGGTGATTATCGTCACGTTGATGACGAAACCAAGGTTTGGTTTCAGAATGAGGGATGCTTGAGAAAAAATTAACATTTTTGTATCGATTTTCGGGAAATCTCTCAGAGATGAAACTTGAAACTACGACGAAATAGTTTTATGATTTTTGTAAAACCTGAAATTCTTGAATATGCAGAAGAGTAGATTTGTGAGACTGCAAAACATGTTGCAATGTTGCCAATCATTTTTTATTATTGATAAATAGATTATGGTCGTTTCCGTCATCACTTCTGCTTCTTCTTTTTGCCGATTTGGCTGCCAGCAAACTAAAATTTGCAGTTAATAATAATAAAGATAATCAGAAAAATCTGCGATGGCAATGATAGTAAATGATGTATGTAGACATTTATAGTTCGTCCGAAAAAATTGCCAACAATTTACAACATTTGCTCTTCCTCAATACAATTTACCAAAAAAAGCTTGTGTCTAAACTAAAATAATATCTATTTTTACACATTTGCTCAGATTGTGAACTGATTCCGAAAAACAAGACACACAAAAAATTCATAACAGGACAGCATATTTTACAATCCCTTTCTTACTTCTTGCTCTTCTCAGGAAAGAAAAATGAGCGTAAAATCGTAATATTTTACTTTACCCCGGAAAAAGGGTTGAAAGTGAAAATGAACGTGTGTAAATTTTTCTTTCTGAAAAAGCGACGCATTTTTAACGTTTATTATTACACTACGAAGAAGTGTCGCAAGATAAGAGATGTGATGCGATGTTGGACGACAACAACACCATCAACTAACACAGAAAAATACGATTTTTTGTTGACTTTAGTTTCCTTAGTTGTTTGAGATAGTTTCCCTTCGAGGAATACTCCATATTTTTTCTTCAGTCGTCTCCTCCGCAGCTACTACCGTTGTTGTTGATGCTGTTGATGGATATGAAATGAGAAAAAGATGGGGAAACTGATTTGCATTTGTAACACGTGCTATGCACAATCAGCCAGGCAAAGCGGAGATGCTGCTGCACTATTTTACTAAACTAATGTTACACAGGGAAGTTTCATTTTCATTCTATAAAAGGTAAACTTGGTTAACTCACAACAGTCAAAAAGAATCATCATCATCATCATAAACATTGCAACGGCAGAAGCATAACCGTTCAATGTAGTCGGGTTTTTTTCTTCCAGTTAATGTTAAGCTTCATACTGGTTTATAGTAAGTCGGTAATGTTTTGTTGCATTATAGGTTAACTTACAAGATATGGGGAGAGAGGGTTCCCCTAATAAAATCATGCCATGCCGACATAGACAGTCTTAATTTTAGACAAGACAGTTTGGTTCCGAAGAATTTTCAAACAAATTTTTTCAGTTTGTTGTCCGGAGTAGCCGAAGAACGTCGTTTTTAGTTTTGTTCAGTTTTTAATTTTTTTTACTTCAAAGTTAATTTAAAACTTTGATTTGAATTTTGGACGAGTGCACGTTTTTGAGGTGACGTTAAACTATTTTGTGTGACGTTCTAAATTCGATTGATTTCAGTGTAAATATTAAGTGTAACTGACAGTATGACATACTGTATTCGTTCCAACAAAAGAAAGGGTGACTCCCATGAGGATTTTTACAGCGTGGTTGTCACTTCTGCCCATAATCAACACAGCAGTCATGAAGAATCAAGAAATATTGTACAGGTGCGGTGCTGTATTGTATAACAAGGAATCAATAAAAACACTTGGAATGGTCACATACTTATCATTTTTGTATTCCAACTAGCAATTACAATCTAATATAATAGAAAGTCAAACTAGACAAGGCTGCTACAACTGCCTTCCAGCATAAAAAAGAAATAATATGAAAAAAGTGCTATTAACTCGCACGTGATAATATTCAAACATAATGGTTATGCATACGTAAAATTTTTAAAAGAAACATTTAAAATTCTTGTCAAAATGTTTACAAGATTTGACGAGTATGTAATCAGTCTCCAGCCTTCCAGCAGTATATCATCATGCTAAAAACGTTCCATTTTTACACAAGTAGATTCATTCATAACTTTTAATTTAAGGAAAACTCAAAGATGGTAACGTGTTCTACATTTCATACTTACAAAGCTAAATGCACACATATGCATGTTAATTTAACATGATTTCTGGTTAGCTGTAATAATAATAAACAGTAGACAAAATTTTAACTGGGAATGGGCGAACGGGGTTAAAAAAATTCACACTGGAAAACTTGGCCAACACATTTACTCATTTTTCTGTCTTCCTGTTAAAAATGCAAGTGGATGTGGAACCCTCCTCTCTGCACTTGTTTCCATTTCACTTAATGTAAATATACAAGGCACACGGCAAGCTCTGCAGATGATGATGTAAAGTGTAAACTAACTTGTGTTGTTGTTTGGTAGAAGCTCGTGTCAAGTATCAACTACATTTAGCAGCCAATTTTCTATATTCTTTATAAATGTAAGTGAGAAGGTTTCTAGTGTTTAAACTTTGCTTTGAATGAGGGAGAAATTGGATTCCCATTTTTTATTACGTTTTCTAGCGTCTCCGTGTATATTTACATATATGCATTCTCTTTTCATTTTCTAATTAAAACAACGCTTCCAGGCAAAAAAAGGAAGAAGAACGTAGCTACGTTTACTTGTCTACAAGGAGGAGAAGGTTGATTTAAATAAAGGTTGAAAATAGGTTTATCACGTCGGCGACGGGAATGATAGACTGAAAAATATGCAAATATACAAGAAGTACTTGAAAGAAAATTAACTTGTACTTCCGTTCATGTGTCCTGCTTGCTTTCAGTTTCAGGGAATCGATGCTGCTGTGTTTTCGTTTATGTTAAAGAAAGTATTAATTAAAGTATGATGATGTTGATACCTGTTTTCTTTTCTTTCCGCTTAGATTTACACGGATTGGGCGAATCATTACTTGGAGAAGGCAAGGTGCAAAAGGCAAATTCACGATTTGCAAGTGGATGTCACAGATGGTGTCGTTCTCGCTGATGTGGTGGAAGCAGTCAGTAAGTGAAAGTTCTTCAATATTTTTTTGCAATTAGATATGGTAAATTTTTTGCAGTGAAATGAAATCCAGTATAATCTTATAGTTTTAATAATAAATGGATGTACTTTGTGAGCTTCGTTGCAAAATTCATATTCAACTAAAAAAAGTTTAAAAAATCTTACCAACTACAATTAGTATTAGTACTTATACAATTAGTATTAATCCTGGTTTTTATCGATTTAAAGTATGAAGCTTTTATATATTCAACGGAATTACTCTGCAAGCAATTATACATTTACTGTTTTTCTTTGTGTTTTAAAGCGAATCAAAAAGTTCCTGACGTTCACAGAAAGCCAAAAACATCATCTCAAATGGTGAGTCACAATTTGTTTATTTTTCAAAAACTATAAATCATACACCCTTAAATACTACATATACATCCCTTAAATATCTAAAATGTTACTTGTCATATTAATATCTTTTCGGCTAAAAAATATGATGATACGCTTATGCTATTAGAACATGACGACATTAAACCTGTTACGTGTCCGTCCACTAAATGTGTTGTGTTTACTTTCAGTAAACTTTGCGAACATGTAATTTTGAATTATATGTCATTTTTAAGCAATGCACAAAGGTATAAAACGCCTTAGTACAATAAATAATCTGTACAGTAGTATTATTCATTCTATTTTTATATTTTTAACATAAACTTTCATGAATGGTTTTTTGCTGACAATTACTGTTAACTAAAAAGTTCATTTTATTTCTAGAAATGAATGCATGATATTTATGCTTTACACGACCTAGCCAATGACTTTGAGCACTACATATACTTACACAACCTCATTCATTTCATCATTTTATGCTTCTTAGCAAAAATAACACCCCGTATTTTCTATATTTCTTCAAATATTTATATTAATTTGAAATCATAAAGCAGAATATTAAAAAAATCATTGCAATGAACAAAAAAGCATCTGGACAGTTGTTATCTATCATGATTGTTTAGACTTGGAAGGTTTAATTTCATAAAACTTATCTTTCGTAGGCAATAATAATAGTAATAATAATAAAAATGGAATTACGATAGTGAAACTATAGCAAGGAAAAGGTGTTTAAACTATTTTGCAGCTGTATCTCACCACGACCACTGCCATCAACTACACCACCACAGACATGTGCATTGACGTCTACAGTTGCCGTGCCTTCCCACACACAATTCAGCTCTAATTCATCCAGCGTCTAATAATGTTCTTATTATCTTTGTTAGCTTATCTACCAGAACACATCAGATCACCGGCCTTTTTAGTTCACATTCATTCGTACACAATGCATATTGCCTTTTACGGCATAAAAAATAGTTTTTAACATGACATTGCCATCGGCAAAATCACCATGCTCGTCCCTAACACTATCTTCATCATATCATGAAGCTGTGCGGCAATTTTACACTTTTTTTGTGGGAAAACAAGAAAAAAACAGATACACGAATAAAGCAAAATAAAACCAATGTTTCTTACGAAGATGATTTGATACTATCATAATAATAACTAATAACCATCATATTCAGTATTCATATCTTGCCTGTCGTAGTCATAAGTTTTCATGTAGACGAGACGAACTAGTTGACTTAGAAATACATAATACGTACATAGTAATGCCAGCTTTGTAAGTTCACCGAATGTAATCTCATGGCCTTGTACATCTCAAACATTACATACATTTGTATTATCAAATCATCTTCATTTTTTGTAATGTAATGAATGAAAAGCAAAAAATATGATAATTCATTTGATTTTCGTAATATTATGTCTTGGTGCATCTTATAAGCATATCCCAGTCTAAGTAGATTACAACAAGCCGACATGCATTTTTGAGTTGATGGTTCGGTTCTACAAAGCATACTGGTGCAACAGCAATAGCAAAATGAACAAAAGTCAGTCAGTTAGTTGGTCGCTCCTGCTTTGCAATACAACAATCGACAATTCTGCAATGTTTTTTCCCACGTACCTCTGCCGTTGTGCTGATCAACACAACCAAACTATCAATGCGCCACGCACACATAAGGCATGTTTGGGTAAAAACCTGAGATTTTGCACGAGCTCATCTCAGTTTGAGGCGAGATGTGTTTTTGCAAACATCTCCTCTACAATGCCGCTGCCGCTCCTATTGATGTGACCACGATCATTCTATCATCGTCAACACCAAGCACAAGACCTCAACTTAACCAGTAAAGTGAGCGAATGCATATATTGCATAAAAATATACCGGTTACTTCTGCAGTTGTGTTGCGTTGTTGTGGCTTTATTTACAATAAAGTGTGCAGCAGCAGAGAGTACACCACCACCTACGTGAATAGAAACCATTATTAGCTTTTTATATAAAAAAAATTTCCTTGATATTGCCTTCCAGAAAAAAAGTGTGAGATGAACATTAAGAAAAAATGCAGGAAATTTGGAGATTTTTCTACTTTTTCATTTCAATTCATCTTATTACTTTTTTGATATCATAGATATACACCACCTCACTGTCTGCTATTAACGTAACTTGTTTTCTATTGTGATGTTTCTATTGTCTTCTGTAGAGAGATGTTATGTAAAAGCAATTTGTTATTGTTCAAGTGTGACAAATGACTTGCGTGTAGCACACCGTCAACGATAAAAAACCATGTATATAAGATATACTTCGGAAGGCATTTTGGCATTGGTGCTGTGTAAAAGGGACAACTTTTTAAAATGAGCTAAAGTATATGGATGGATGTATGGCTAAAGGAAAATGTATTTATCTTGTCTGCTGGTGTTGTGATTGTTAATACTCTGTTGTTATTCAACACGCGACAGGGATTTCGAAGCTGGTACTGTATCATGCTCATTCCATGATTTCACATTTTATACCTTCTTCTTTTCGTATATGATATCCTCTTCACACACAGCTTGATTAATGAAAACAAATCAAGTTTCAAGTTTGAAAATGGTTGGGGGTATGGGTATTGTATCAATATAGATACCTAAACAATAGCCAAACAAATGAATCCGAGACTCAAGTCGGTGTACATTTTCATTGGAACATAAATAAACAAAAATAGAAGGTACTTCTTGAAATCCTTAATTCTCCGCATCTCTTACAAAAAATTCTTCCAGTTTGGTAACAAAACAAGAAGAATAAAAGTCGTTTTTGTGGAGAAAATGAGAAAGCTGTGTTTTGTTTTATTTGACAAAACAGATTAAATGTATTTTTGGATACCATACACCATGATGATGACGTGTTCAATTGACAATAATATAGCAATAGTGATGGTGTGTAGTTATAACTTTTTACAAAAATGTATGTCTATTTAAGGATAGCTCTACTATCCATTGTTTTCGTCAAGCAGCGAACACTGTCATCATTGTCAAACTTTTCTGGCATGTAGGATTGGATTGGAGTTGAGTGCGTCGCGTCTCTTCTTCAAAAGAGTGAGCGTTTTGTCGTCGCTGGTTGCCGAAATCTGATTAATTTTTGTTGTGTCATCCACCAATCATCGTCATCATCACTGATAGCATTACTTTGTTTCTATTTCTCCACCACGTGAGTTTTAGTATTATCTATTTCTGGTCATTCTTTTCCTGTGCCTTGTCAGTCTTGAGTCAGACAAGCAGAAGAAAACAACTTTGAAAAGTGTCTTCTTCATTCCATTACCATTTGATTACATAAAGAATCAAGCAAAAGAACAGGCAAAAGTGTAAATGTGATTTATGTGTACCTTTTATCATCAAAGCTTGTGAGTGTCAAGCGAGTGCAAAGATATTTATAAGTTTGGTCACGTGCATACCTCCCTTCTGCATCTTCTTGTTCCTTCCTGCCTGTGCGCGAAAAAATGGTGTAGATATGTTTTTTGGAGGAAAGGAGGATTATATGTAATTATGGAAGGATATCCGTGCCAAATAATGGAGTAGGTAAGAAAATGTAAAAAAAACTTGGGGTAAAAAATTCATGTCGACGACAGACGGCAATGTTGTATGAATGTATATTGTACTGTAATCTGAAAAGTTACAATTATTGCACGAATATGCTGTTTACAAAGTAAGCATATTTTGGTATTTTAAGTACATTCGTTACATTTTGCAGCTGTTGTATTTTTGCATTAACATGTTTATTGCGCGGTTAACTAGTTAATATAAGCTTGTTCTTGAGCTTGATGTTTTTGCAATAAAACTAGCAGTTAATTACACAGTTAACTAAGCACTTTATGTACATATAACAATGTAGACTACACGTAAAAATCGCATCTTAAAGCAAGTATGAAATCGAGTCAAATCTGAAAATGATGCATTATTATTAACATAGGCATGCCAGCCTAAATTCACTTCAATAATATTTCCTTTCATGCGCTTTGCTGCTTGCTAATTAGATTTGCATATGGAACGAAGCAATAAACTTCACAATAAATCCCAAACTAATTCCGTGCTTCCTCATTTGCAATTTTTTTCTTTGTGAATTTGTGTTCCTTTATTTTCTAAAAGAAGAAACCAAGAGAAAAAGTGCAAAACATTATTTTTGGCAAAAGTACAAATAGTGCAGTGAACAGAAGGCATGTCATGTAAAATGGCAACATTGAATGTATTGAAATCTGAACGGGCTTCAAGCTGGAAGCAAACATATTTGAAGCCAATTTATCTAAACTTCTGTCCATCTTGATCCAATGGGGCACAAGTTTGACGCTAGTTTGTTGGCTTCTATAATTCTGTCTACAACCCAAGAACTTAAGCCAGTTTCTCTGTTTTAAGTACAAATGACTGATTCATTCATTCCGTACAAACACGATTCACAGTACTCGTAAAAAAATCAACTTACATACTTGAAGCTTCAAAGTGATGTTGTTCGTTGTTACATACACTATAATTACTATTACGTACATTAGGTTCCCTGTTGCGTTGCCAGAAATCATCAAACTCCAAAATACTTGTCATCACGTTTGTACGAATGTGTGCAAGATGAGCTGTCAATATAATACACCTGTTCAGTCTATATGTATGCAAAATACTGAGCTTGGATTTTGATAAAAACTGGCATAGATTGTAGATCGTAGGGCATCATCATGATAATTATTACAGCAGCACAACATATCGTTTCTCATATCCTCAAGTCCGGTTGTTATTACTATTATTTTCATTTCATTGAAATAATGCGAGCCAAACAGTAATGATCTTCATACATCATATATTTACACGTTTTTATGAATACAAGAATTGCAGGTTGTGTAGCTGCTAGAATTTTATTGGATATGATGGTGAATATGACTCACATTGCTATTAAGCTTGCCAATAAAAAATGTGGTGTATGTGTGTGTCCGTCGGCACCGATATGTCGTACTTTTAGGGTTTAAGTTTCAATTTTATTTGTCCACAGCTTTGTAGAATCAGCAGTAGACCAAAAAATTATTTCTTTTGGTAAAGATATTGATGCATAAAAAAGACAAAAAAGTGATCTGATGACTGATTGTTGCATATGTATTTCATTCATACCTAAGTACGACTTCTAATTTTTTAAGCAACAAGAATAAAACACAAATACAACATAAATAAAATAAATTTATCAACAATTGTACATGAACCGCATTTCCAGCATGATCAAAACAAATGCTAGGATCGTTAATTTAGCCATGAGCGAAACATTGAAATTTGGTACTTTTCTCCTTAGGTGTTCAGTTTGAAAGAACTTTTCTAAAAGTACGAAATACGTATGCACGCAAGTAATATGTAAATTACCACACTGACGAAATTTTGACCGCAAACTCTCTGGATATATCAATGTCGGGAGAGCAACCGCGTTTTGATATCATTTTACGTCTCCCAATCAGCACATGACAAATGTAAGTCCATTTTTGTTGCAGCGTGGGTTGCCATTGCCATCCATTATTTTTGATCACCATCTAAGTAAAAAAAATGTTCAAGTTTACTTGACTGTACATCATAAAAATATAGTGTTTGCAAATATCTTGCCAAAAATGCATTTTGTTTGCTGTTGTTACGCCAATTGCAAATGGTCATAAAAAGGATTTTAAAAGAGTGATCTTTATTACTACAGCCATAAGAAAAAACAAAAACTACTGCTGCTACATGGGCATGCTGTCATGTCAAAATAACTTTTTTGTCGTCCCCCGCATACCTTACATACATACATACATAACGTAACCAATTATTGTACATTTTCAAACACAATTTTTAACTACCCCCATCATTAAAAAAGCTTACATTATTATATTAGTCCGACTTTTCTATTCAAACAAAAGCTTACACAATTTTATTTTTCGCGAATATTCTAACTTTTTCGTGCACACATGGCGTGGCTAGATGAAATGTGTGATATAATAATAATAAGCTCATTTTACTTTAATGGCTACACTAAATTATGGCAAGTGTTTTAATAAGTGTCAAAAACTGTTTACTTTGCTTCCATTAAATTGTTTCGCTCAGGCAAAAAATGGCAATATGAGTATGTGTGCTTACGTTTCTGGGTGCTATGATAAAGGGTTAAAACCTTACAACCAAACAGAAAATAAATTCGTAACAATAAAATTGTTATATGGTAATGTGCATAATATTGTGCTAAAACCTGTTATCACTTTAGTTCTGAATAAATGACAACCTTGTCCGTCTCTCTTTTTAACCCAAAGTCCATAAAATGTGAAATTTTTCGAAATAAAATGAGCGTTTGAAGAAAAAGTCTGCATTCTGTGTAGTGACATGTTTAAACTCTTGTTGGTATGCATGACGCGACTCACAGTAAGCCCGTGCGAGTAGTATTGTGCAGAACAATATGAAACATGGAACAAGTTTTTACTACGGTTGTTGATGTTATTATTACTGGTACAACAAATGCAAATACTATTATTGTTCTTGTTTCCTTGTATTATTGCATAAACTAAAATTTAACAATTCCCATTGAATTGCAAACTAAGAATTGAAATAATTCGCGGATTCAATCGGATGCTTTTTATTATTGAGGTTGATCAAACAGTAACTGCAAAAAGGCACGCAAAAAAGCACATACACACACCTTACCTAACAGTAATTGTAGTTGACCATGTCAAGTTTCTTTCTTTTTTCGCGATAGCCTCAAGTTAAATATGTAGTCGTAGCAATTTTTTAAAAATAAATAAATAAGCTCTTGGCTTACATTTCACCAAAAAAAAATTAATTTGGGTGTGTGTGCAAGTGTGAACCAAATATATGACGCGAAGAAGATGATGATAAGTTAAACTACCTATTAGAAAAAAATGTAAAAATAATGAACAAGCCAAGAACTCCTCCTTGTTTGCTCTTTATTTCACACTCTTTCAAAGCTTACATAGCAGCCATGTGCCACTGTCATTAATCTTTTAATAAAATGGAAAAAATGTGAAAATTTGCTGAAACAAGAATTTGCCTACTGTTTCTTTTACACAAAGATGATGATGATGCGACAATGATGAGTGAGTCTCTCGCTGTTATTACGGTTATTATGGTAATTATTCCATAACCGACCTTTCCACTCATCTTTTTATTGCGGCTGTTGCTGCTTGTCTTTAAAAAGTATTTGAATGAAGACAAATGAACACGTACCACCACTAAATACTGATTAATTTTGATTTTTTTTGCAATTTCTCATGTAGTCAAGTAGTCATACTTGCAGAGATACATACGCCTATATTGGTTTGAACACATTATCATGTTTGATTATGACAAAATTGACAAGATGAAGTGCGCTTTTTGTTGCGCAAGTAATGATTAAGCTGAGATTAGGGTGAGGACGACGAAGTGGTAGGCGATGATGATGATTATGAGCAACAACAAGATGTTAATTTAGATTGATTTGAGATCGAGTGCTGCAACTTCTCTGCTCCTGTTTTTTTTTTGTTTCTTTGTAGCTGTTGCTCATTAAATAAAACTACAAAATTACTGTTGTCTTAGAGAGATGATATGAGACGAAATGACTATGAAAATGATGACTAGATGACCTATACCATGTCTTGTCTTCTCATCGGCATCGGCATGCGCTTGAGTTGCATCACAGTAGTATCAAATCAAGTACGCAAAAAAGATACATCCATAAAAATACCGCTGCAGCTTTTGCTACTGTTGTGTTGCGTTGTTTCTTGTTCTTTTTTTTTTACTACACGGTGCCCTCTGGTCCTTCTCTGGTTTGTTTTGGCCTCGATCCAATCCAATCCAGCAGACATAAAAAAAATTGCTATTATTAATATCAAAAATAGTAAAATTGAGATGTGTTGCGAAGATAAACTGCTGTCGTATAAAAATGCCAAATTTGCAATACATTCTTAGGACAAGCGAGCATAACTCATTGGTATGGTGTATGGTGGTGGTGGTGGCGGTATTTGTGGCAAAGCTTCATAAAAATATGACATGTTCATCATGATAAGGATAAGACGGAATGAAGCGTCGTGGTTGAATTTTAAATTGGACAGTGGTTCTCTCTCACTGATTGCTACAATAGCACAAGAAGCCTGCATTTACAATGATGGCTAGCAAGGAACGGTATTTTGACATTGACCAAGCCAATTAGACCACTAATACGGGACGAAGCTAAAAAATAAACAAAGATTTAGATGGGGGTAAAAGAGTGGTGTATGCTTTCCTAGAACAAAGATACGTGCTTTTTTCTCCTATCCACATCAGAAAAATCACACATGCGTAAATTACAGCGAGATTTTCAAAATTTAGATCGAAATCAAGTAATGGCCGATTTAGTATGACGAAAAGAAACTTTGTTGATTGAGCAAATGTTAAATCTTATAAAAGCAAAGTAGGTAAAAATCTTATATTAAATCTCAACTTTGCATAGTATGCCTGGTATCTTTACATAGGTAATCATCAATTTCATGAATGGATTGAATGAAAATATATCATGTTTTGTGATTACGTACACATGTTAAATAATATTATTGGCAATTGGAGATAAATGAGAATGATAAAGATAGAATCACGACAGTCACTGGTTAATATAAAAAGCTGCTGCTGGTCCCCGGCAGCTGGCTTTTATCCTACCTTCTTTGCTCGTAATCTACAAATTATCATGATCATCTTTACTACTACCACCACTCCTACCTTGTTCATTAATCCCATTCACGACGAGGATTGACGATCTGCAATTTATTTATTTTGCTTGTTGATGGTTTTCATAATAGAAAGAATTGATGATGTGAAGACGATTCAAGATCAGTGTCTTTTTGGTGTATTGTTGCGTGTGTACACCTTGCTACGCAATGTCATGGGATTATTCCTTGCCTTATCCCAGTAATCTTTCAAATTTATCAGCTAAGAAGCGTTTACCTTGATTATCCCTAATCCAAATATCGTAACGTTAAAAAATCCCTTGCAAAGTGGGTAAAAAATATGGCCATAAATTGCGAGGTGACGGACAACGTAGTCATAGTCGTGTCCATATACCATACCGTGTCGTGACGGGATTAATTATCGTTCATTTTTGTTTTTTGAACTCTGCAGATTCTTAAACCTTTATTTCACTTTTTGCAGAAAAGACAAAAAGCTTGTGTAAACCTGTTGCACTACACAGCGGTGTAAAAAGCCCCAGACGATTTCGCACGAAAGAAAAGAAACACAAAGCATATTGCTAAATCCGATCGCATCATAAACTTTTTGAACCTTATCAGTATCCGCATCACTGCAATTACATGGCACCTAAGCTATATATGTAAAAAAGGGCTTTACTGTGCTCCAGCATTGTCTTGTACTTATTTTTTACGACCTTTACCAATATTCTTTTATGCCTCTTTAAAATTTCAATTATTACACCAGGACTTGATGTCAGTTTACTCGTTAACTTTTGTCCTCCTCCTCCTTCCTTTTTAAAGCAATTTATCTTTTTTTATTGTTCAAAGTTTGCTGATCTTTTGTTTCAGTGTTTTATGAGCGTTTTATGCATGGAACCATAAGAAGCGTATTCTCAAACATAAATACTTGGCAAAACTTATTTTCTATACAGAAACACTAAGTAAGCTATCTTGGATGATAACACATCTTCTAATTGAATCAGTGTAACAGAATGCTTTAAATTGCGAAATCTGATATGATAGTAGCAAACAATCTTTCTTTCTTTTTTGTAATTTTCGCCGAATATTGGGTAAAACGATTGCAAAATATTGATTGGCCTTAACACCACGTCAACCATTATAATGATAGCAAATAACTGACCCACTTTGTATTCAGCTACCATCTTAACGAATCTAAGGTACTTTTTCTGCAAATACAAATAATGATAATGCTTTTATTTAGCAAGTCTGATTGCATGTGTGGTTCAAAGGTGTGACCAGACAGTCGAAAAAAACAAGTAGAGAAAAAGAGAGACAAAGTTTGTGTTTTATGCTTCATACATCGTTGTAAAAATTATGATGAGTCAAGTCGTGGATCTCTGACTTTTGACTACCGACCAAACATACTTCACCGCACCGCAAAAAACTGTAAAGCTTCTTCACATTGCCATTGCCACCTAAAGTAAAGTAAATGAACTGCGAAAATAGATGGGACAAAATGTGTCGTGGTCATCAAAACATGTCATAAATCTCGTATTTCAAACAGCCAAAATAAAACAAGGTTTTTCTTCTTGTTTTCACGTCTTTATTATTATTGCTATTTTTTTCCTTCTAACTTTTTCTAGCACTGCTGAAAGTCATTTTTTATGTTTTTGACATTAAAATCGTGTCTTGCTCTGACTTGACTTATGTCAAGAATGTGTGTAGTATGTACCAGTTGAGCAACCCGACAGTCTGTAAAATTCACTCATCTCATGCAAAAGTAATGAAACAATCACAATCGTGTCAACACAGACACAGCACTTTAAAAATGTCTGTTCTTTTGTGTTACTTGCAATGTTCTATTTCGTATTCGTACAGACTTAATGCTATTTTTATATTTCGATTTTAATTTTCCCAGTTGTTATTAAATTCCGTGTGTTTTATGGAATGAAAGCTGTAAAAAGTGTACGTGCAAATTTATAAAATGCTGCTTGCAATAGTAAAACCATAGAATGTAAAGTTGAATTGCTAAGCTATTATTTTGATTCTGCTTACCATGGCGGTACTTTATCATCTCAGGTCACGTTAGGTGGTTGTTACGTTCTTTCTGCTGGGCTTGGTCTTTTAACCCCGGCAGCAATAGTGGTGGTATTTAGGGATAAGCCTATGATAATGATGATAAAGGAATTCAGTGGTAAAGCACCTCAAGTTCATTTACGTGTGGAATGCTATATGGTAGGTCACACACTGAGATAGTCAGATAGGTGGTTTGACTTTATTTTTGGGTGGTGATAAAATGTTATGATGGCTGATGGAAGAATGGAATAACAGTTTTGATTCTTGGTACTGTCAATGAGCAAAACTACCTGACAAAATATTTTGATCATACTCAAACTCCTCTCTCGAAACATCTTATAAGCTCATCAGGTATGGGTATGGTTCATTACAAAGTATTATTTTTTAAACTTTTGTACTTGTCATGTCACTTGTGAATAAAGAGGATCATCTTGCCCTAAGAAACTTTCTACCTGTATTGCATTCTGCTGAACGATATGATGTTTGTATTTTGTGTGTACGAATTTAACGATGTGTTTGTCTTGAATGATCATCCGCTTCACGTCGTGCCACTCCGCTTCTGTTGTGTTGAATTGAAGGTACCTCTCAATTTCATTTTTTAAATACAATTGAAATGCTAAACCCCGTTAAATACATATTTCCGTCAATGTCATTCTTTCCTATTTATGACATGATAATGATATCATAATCATTTTCACCCTTTTCTTCTTAAGAAGAACCAGGTCAAAGGGCAGACAGCTTCCGAAGAAGAAAACAGTAAATGTACTTATCACACACTATAGGACAAACTAAAAGGACCTTTGACACTAACAGATTCACATTCAGCTCAAGTCCAGTCGTAATAATACGAATTTATGTTCTAAAAGATTAAGATTAAAATATTTAAATTATTAAGTAATCTGAGCATTTAATGTGTGGATTAAGAGGTATCAAGTAAAATAACAGAGGGTGTTGGTAAAAGTATGATTACACTGCTACTGATAAATTCCTTTCTGACAAAATGTGTTCCTCGACTTGTTATCCACCTTCCTCATCTCTTCTCCTTGTTGACATAGTGACTCAGGAGGAAAATACTTAAGAGAATGGAATTCAGCAAATAAAACACAATAGCTTGTGTACATTTATATTACATGTACGCACATTATTCTCATTCTTCATGGCTATCATGTTGACATGACACCACAACAAGATCGCTGTGACGCCGCGTGTGTCTGTATGCGTTGTCTTCTTGTCTTGACGATTGGATGATCATCTTCTTGATGGAGCCCAACAGTTGCTTTTTCTTCAAGAGAGGAACAAGACACATATTGCATGTCACACAGTCTCTGAAAAAGAATGATGAATTTTTGGTGTAATGACCTTTCATGCAAATATACTTAATAAGCTTTTGCCTCAAGTGGAGTAATTAACATTATTTCCAAGTGGCATGATCCCATTCCATGGTATCATCATTTCATCAAAAGCTAATACTACTATTACTTTACAACTGACTACAACATGTGCAGTTTTGTAGCTTCATTGTTAGTGGTTGTCTTTTGGCTTGAAACTTTAATTTAATCCTTGGAATCAGTAGCAACATTAACAGCAGCAACAGCTTATCTTGTATTCTCTCAACAACCCTTACAACAACATAACATCATCACTCACCACCATGTCATGTCGTCATTATATCATGACCAAGTCATGACAAGTCATGAAAATGAGTACGTAGATGAATGTATGTATACGTATCGCGTTTTTCTTTGCATCGAATT
>JAQFXM010000024.1:0-98029 GCA_034693345.1 Entomobrya multifasciata | reverse complement strand
CTGAACAAAAGATATGCAAAATATGAATACGAGAAAACGGCACAAGTTATAGGATAAATCATCCACAGTCGCTTAAATCTGTTCCATTTCTACAGGCAATACCTCAATACCTCAGTTTGTAATGATATGACTAACAACCAGATACCGTGTTGAATATAAGAACTTCCTTCATCTTTCTTCTCCGTCTCCTAAATTTCAACTAAAGTCTGCCACCACTACCAATCTCCTTTATGTCGAGTATAATAGGAAAAACGGTTATATGTAATTCTACTGTGAATGGGAACTAAACAGCTTATTGTGTAGTTGAACTGGACAACGTTGGGTTGTTGGATGGACATGAAATGGAATGAGCAAAGAAACGGCCAAAGTCAACTGAAAGCGAATTATATTTCTAGCTATTTTGCTTTTATGCGCAGAAATAAAATGGCTTTAATGCAATGGTAATGGAATGGTGAAAGGGTATGATATGATGAGAATGCGAACCTGATGTCCTTGTAATTTTTCATTGAATGAAAAAATGGCAAGGAAATGTGATTTGGAGCGTGTTTAATTCGCAACTGCTGTCGTGCTACCTATTATAATGCAGACGACTGGCTGTGACTGCTGTTGGTCAAAAGATTATGATTGATCTTATTATTTTTTCAGGGCATGCCACATATTCGCCTTCTTAAATACAGGTCTAAATTCGCCATGTCACTTTAGATTTCTATTAAAGTAAAATGGTAGCAATATGTCAACATTCATAAACGACATGAAAAATTATTGTGTTGACATTTGTTGATGTATTATTTCTTGAACAAGCTAATCACAATCATGTACACATATCAGTTTACAAATCATTACAAGAATAACTAAACGATATTTATTTATTTACATTTTCCATGTCCTCCCGCATGTTCATTTGCTTTTCTAATAATGCTGACTTGATTTTATACTTGACAGACAAATTGACTGACCAACCGATAGAGCAATAGTTAATGATCTAAGCATACCGCACACTAAACACAGCTTGTCAAACAATCTCTTATTTGCGTAGAAGTATTCGTTCGCATAGAAAATTCAACTGGCACACACTTATTTTCTTACTTTACTAGTACACGTCAACTTCGCTTACAATGTTACCTCATAACTTAAACTTAGTGCATAATACACTTGTTTCTTCTTCACTCTTCAAAACAGTCAACATTTAGGGATGGATGTAGTGATAGTTGGTCAATAATTCACAGTGACAACGATAACACAACACGAAAAAGAGGTTATTTTTTCTGTTATGCAAATATGACATGTATGCTTTTTGTTATGTCTTGATCACGTACAGACTTGAACAGACATAGGTCATGTAATTCACCTCAACTAGAAGAGAAGTAATCAAAAAAAGAAAGTAGTTCGCATAATAAAATAAACGTGTACTAAACCATCCGCGTAAGTTATGCTAACATTATTGACCTTTTTTGTAGAATAGGTCAGCAGTCATCCCGCAAATGTTGAATATACACCATTGTCAGTCACGTTATGTTTTGATGACACACTGTTCTAATAATTTAATAATATGCATGTTGTTAATTGGATTAACAAGACAGGAGAAAATTTATTGTGCATATTTCAGGTTCGCTAGCAGTTAAGAGTAACAATGCTGACTGCTGGGAGTAAACACGGGATTTCACCACAGGACACTCACAACCATTTTTTGTAACTAAAGGACTGACAAGTTATTATTATGTAATAGCACGGCATTGTTGTTAGTTAGTACGCTTGTATTACTTCCAGCGCTTGGCTAGCTAACATTGTACACAGATAAATAAAAGACTGTTCTGTTGTTGTACTATCACCATGCATGCTGGATAAAACTTTTATTTGTTTGTGCTTTCACTTCCTGTTGTTGAGTCTTTGTAAAACTACAGAACAAATAGTACGCACACACAGCAGCACACCAACAAAGAAAAAATATGTTTGTGCTACGTACGTACAAATACACAAACTTTAGTGAATGGTTCAGCAAACACGATAAAAATATATACGCACTGTCTTCTGAAACTGACTGACATGAATGTTTTTTATTAATGAATGTAAAAGCGTTATTTGATATAAAGAAAAAATACACAATGTTTTATAGATAAAAAAGTAGGGGTTTCTTTGGAGGAAAACAGTCGAAGTTCGAATGTAGCAAAAATACTACACGAAGGAAAGCGGCTTCTGTTTATCCGTGTTTAAAAGAACACACAATAAGAAGATGAAAAAGTAGGGAATGCAACGAGACAGCTCGCTATCCTCCACAAAACTGAACTGAGGAGGTTGTGTACCCGGATCCGGGTTCTCGTATGCTGTATGTTTTTCTCACACATCGATCGTTTCTCTTGTGCGCTCACTACACAGGTTTTTTCCATAGAACTCTACTGCTGCTTGCTGTACTGTTCTGTCTTGCACAGTGGTATGGTGGTGGAAGTTGAAACGGAGAAAATTCTGTGGTGGCTTGGATGGATGGATCACAGGATGCTTTATACTCTCTCGTCTGGGTTTGCTTTACGATATTTCGACGAGGCAAGACATGCGCTTACCAATAATGTACATAACTTTGTTCTATACTGCTTTCTTTTGTATAAGCTTTTACTTTCTGTATGAGAAGGGAGAGCGTAGGACGACAACGGCGTGGGGTTCAAAATACTTTTATTTTTATAAGCAGTCCATCCATAACTAGCTTTTGTGTAGAGAAGGGGCTACTGATTGTTACAAAAATGCATTATGGATTGAGCTCCCCTCACACAGCCTCACAAAATGTTTCGGTCTTGTAATAATATGGATTTAGGCTTATTATAACAAGTCTACATTGTCATCATATCATTTTTAGATGGAAACTTGGTGAGAGAAAAATTGAAGAATTTTTGATGAATGAATGACAATCATAAAGCAAAGTAACGTACTATTACATTGTATACTTTACAAAATTTATTGGAAAAAAGTAAGAAACTAGAAATGCAAATGTTTAAAAAATCATTAATTCATTAAGTATGAATTCACTACGTATGTACAACATACATACTGTTGTGTTATGTACAAAACCTACATTTAATCTGAAAGTCTCAGTCATTGCCAGTCAATCGGACCAATTCTTATATTTAACAGGATGACCACACACTTTACAAATGACTCATGAAATTCTTACTATTTGGAAAAGCTTTCACTTCTATCTTCCTTGACGGTAACACTGGTTATGTAAGTAATTTTAATTTGATTTAATTTCTTTATTGCAAACTCGTAATAATTCAGTTGTTAATGTTGATGCAATGTGCACGAATGGAAATACAAGAATACAAGTAAATACAATCAAGTCAGTTGAATCTGGCTTTGTGCAAATGATTACTCACTCGTTGTTCTTATGATTATTTCTGTATAGGGATAGGTGTCATATTGATTGTCAGAACGATAAAATAAATACAATAGATTGCCACATCTGCTACTTTTTGCTCCATTTTCTTCTTTCCAAATAAACTCACAAATTCCCTTAAAAAGTAGACAGTAGAAAGAAAAAATAACAAGAAAAATAGAAGAGGAAAGAAAAGCGGTGAAGAGTGCAAAAAGCGTTGTCTTGCAATATATTGAGCTTCAGCATAAAAACGGTTACTGGCCACACAACAGCCAAAAAATGCTAGTATTCTTTTGGCAGAAATCCTTTTTGTCCAACAAATCAAGAAAGAAGAAAGCACTCAGCCGCATATATATTCTCATACAGTATAACTGAATATTATGAAAAAATGGCAACCACAAAACAGTAAAGTATGACATACGCACATGGACAAGAAGTTGTATTATTATTTTCTAAGAAATACGCAACGCATACACACTCAACACTCAATCCATAAACCAAACCAAGATAAGTAATCTTAAAAGCTGATACTTGGACCACTGCTGTTACTTTTCAAGTTGTTTCGTGACGCTGCATTTTATTTGCTGGCTGGTTAAAACGTTAACAAAACTGTCGAAGAATAAAATTTATTATGTGACTGCAATTTCTTGTGGTAGGCGTGTTGAAAGCATAGATAAAAATACAAGTGCCGTATCGAGCTTATATTTTCGATTAAATATAAAAATTGTGTGGCCATACACATTCTCAGTCCGAATCATTACATTATTAATGAGATGATCGTACAGAAAGAACAACAAAAATGACAAGTTGAAATATGAAACATGTTCTGAGTTTCAAAAAGAAGAAAGGTTCAAAGGCACACGTGCAAAAAATCCACAGAAAAACTTTCAAATCGTTTCTACCTCTCCCATAAGTGAACTATTTTTTTCATTCTTTAGGCACAGATATTATGAACCCTTTACAAGTTAACATTTGACAAGTACAGTGTAATGAATTTGTTCTTACTCTTGAAAAAGTTGACGGAAAGTCGACGAAAGCTAGAGTTTTAAATAATTCAATAAACCTCTTTAACCATAAAAATGACAAACACAGTGTAATGAATATCGAAATCGGGATTCAGTTCTGAATTTCATCCCTAACTCCTAAACTGGAGTTAACCTGCAAAAGTTGAATTTTTAGGCGATAAACTTTTAGTAAGCATGAACCAACTAACTAACCCTTTTACCCCTGCAACTTGCAACATTTTAAAACAAAATAATATAATATATTTTTATGCATTCTAAACTGTTTCGCTTATTATTCTCCAATCACACATTTCCCATTGAAGTACATAATATTTTCAGTTGATCAAAAGACTATTTATTATTTTCTCTCCACATTTAAATTATTACTGACTTTACACTGTATGCATCTAGAACACATTCAAAGATTTACATATTATTTATATATCAAAAGGTATAGAGACACAAAACAAGGCAAGTATAGAATATACTCTAGTACTACTCTGGTAGCCAATAGCAGCGTCTATGAAAAAGTGAAAGTCTGCTTACTTCCTATGACATGGCAAGGTTGAAAGTATGTGTATGGGTAAAGAACTTGTGTCCTCCCAATCTCCACCAAATGATAAACAAATAACCAAACAAAAAACAAGTTTTTGCTATCAAATAGCTTACATATTGCTTAATAGAAATATTCCTATAAAAAGTATATATGTTCAGGTTGTAAATGGATAGAATATTTTGTAAAAGATTTTTTGCTTAACCACACGTGTGCAATATCGTGAAAAAAATATTGGAATTTACAAGGTACGCAAACACAAAAGCATCTCTCTCTCTGGATGTTGTTCTGTGAAAGATGAAAGTTATTACATTATTTGTGTACCGACGGCAAAAGGAAATGAGAAAGTGACCATGCACAGAAGGAGGAAAAGGAGATGGCCCTTTCTTCTGTGTACGTGTGTTGCTATCCTTATTTGCCCGAGAGAAATTGTCTCTACAACTCTTGAGTAGAAATAGATGTGTATGAGTTGGAATATGAGAAAAAATACGTATTTTTGCTTCAGCAAAACATTTTCTTTTTACCAAAGCACAGACGAAAGAAGAATGAGTAGCTGAGTTTAGTATTGGAGAAAATTTGAAATTCAGATGAAGTAAAAGGCACACAAACAGGAAAGAAAGAAGCACAACACTAGTTTATATGAGATTTTTTCTCCATATTTGCTTCTACATACATTCGTATGTAGAAGCAAATATGGAGAAAAAATCTGGTAGTACTTGTGGTACTTTAAATTTTATCCCAGTATCTATTTGAGTTTGTGTATTATTATTTTTAGAAACAAATATTTTATGTTTTGATTATGGTCACTGGGAAAAATATAGTTTGTTTGAAATTCATTTATTTGAAAAGTTGTTTTTATTACTTGAAAAAAAATTGAAAATTTATCGTCATATTATAATCACTTAACTGAAGGTTGTGTGGAAAATGAAACGACGATACAATCTTGAACGCTTATTGAATTTCATTGGCGTTCATGAGAAAATACCGACAATGCAAATTTTGAAAACAAAAAACACCAAATTTGGATTAGGCTTTACCAGCTAACGGCGTCTCGAGCCGAGCTTTCCACTCTTATAAATCCGTGAGCAAATATTCAATGCACAAGCATCAACTACCGAATTATTTTGAAATCCACTTTAAGTACTGACGTAATTTAGACAGCATTTTTTTGTACTTTAATCCCTTTCTCTCTCAATCTAAGCAAAAGGGTATAGTTAGTTTACTGCCAAAGTCAATCTCGTTAACTGAGCTTGTCGAGCGAATTCAAATTGTGAATATGATCAATATAGAGTCTAGTGTTCATCATGTCCAGTCTTTATTCTGCCATCGTTATCTGTTCCTCCTTTTCCTCATCATTCGCCTGGCAAACTTGCTTTTGTCCGGATTGAAAAATTTGAAGAATTTCATCCTTTTACAATATAAATTGGAAATATCATCAATATTGTTTCACAGGATATTTTGTATTTTCTTCCAAAAAAACTTACTTGAGTTTGTTGAACAATAAGCGAAAATGTGTACTGTGTTACATAAATTCATGTATTGTTGTGCATATGTACTTCATGTTCTTTAGAGCTTGTTTTTGGTGTACTACACATTGGATTGGATTTGGCACGGCTTTTGCACATTTTTATGGAAAGCTGAAGATAAGTCAATTTTCCAAGGAGAGTAAAACGTGAAGGAAGGCTTTGACGAGAGAATCGAAGAGGAAATATCCCCTCATCATTTCGTTCTTCTCGTTTCTTTCGTTTCGTTAGCTTCTCCTGACTTTCACTCTACACTGATGACATGACGTCGTATATGGATAGTGCGTAAAATATAGGGAGCACATCATATACCCATTCGATTCCCTTATTCCGCCAGTTTACTCAATCAGCCAAACCAAGAAAACGAGCTTCACTACAGAAAATTCTCTTTTTACTTGACTTGAGGGGATAACAGGCACACCAATAGCATAGTTGCAGCAACACATTTTCTTCTCTATACACTTGTTCATGTGGTTCTCTTGTGTACGAATATGATTTTCACCAAAACATTTCTTCTATTTTTAAGAAGGAAAATATTTTTGATATTTTTATCTACCCATCCAAAAAAAATTGAACAAATTCTCTGGTATTTATTTTATTCTTTTTTTAGATATTCCAATTTGACTGCCTGGAAAAAAAACTTTCTTTATTTTTGGTTGACAGTTTTGTTTTGTTGTAAGCTGCTGCTGCGTGTGAAGAAGATGAGCAGAACTAGAAGATGATTGCCTTTGTGAAAATGGTTAAACAGAAAATGGGGAAAGGAAAACGGAAACGTGAGGTAAGCCGTAAAAAAGGGCGACAAAATAGTATATATGTATATATAGTGTGATAGGAGATATAATAATGATTGCTCTTCTTTTATTTCCCCTTGTTCGTTACGTTTCCTCTGGAATTGTTCACGTTTTGTCAAATCCCCCAACTCAAAACCTTAAATTGAACGTAAGCCGATGATACTAACAGTCAATGTGAGAGAATAAGAAAAAGTGGACTGGGACTATTATTATCGGTGAGAAATATAATGCCTGGGGAAAAACCAAAATGGCCCTTCCTTAGCCGATGCGTCGAAGAAAAAACAGTGTGTGCAATGTCACTATCCTTTCTTTTTTGTCCTAAATAATAGAGCATCTATAATAGAATAGCTTGTTTATCATCCATTATAACTATTTTTATATAAAATTATATTATCGTTCTTCTGAATATGAAACGTGCAAAAACACATGCAACAGAACAGGCTTCAATGCTTATATTTATCATAAATATTATCATGTAATGTATGTGTTTTAAAATTGGTACTACCTTATTTCAAACAATTGTTTTACATTTTACATGAGTCCTCATCAGGGAAATCACAAATAATAACATTAGCAAATAAAATGTACACTCAAATTGTGGTTTTTAGTTAGGATCAATTTTGTAAAATAGAGATAACAAAGAATTCCAAAAACGAGGTAAGTAGTCACGGGCACCTTCTTCTTTGCGGTTCATGAGTGGGATCTGATTTCGATTAGCATTTTTGATGATACAAGATTCTTTAATTTTTCGTTGGAGATCTCTTGGTTCTCGGAGAATGATTTTGGCTTGGTCCCATTTTATTTCATGACTTCCGGAGTCGTTAATGTTGTTCCATACGTGTTCGGCGACTGCCGACTGAGTGTTGAAGTTTTTGCAGTGCCGTTGGTGTTCTTTGAGCCTTTCGGACAGATCTCTGCCTGTTTGGCCTATGTAAAATTTTCCGCAGGAACATTTGATTGAATAGACTCCAGAGTTGATTGGGGTAGTTTTGTCTTTGTGGTTGGTCAGAATATCTCTCATTCTTGTAAATGGGATATAGCCGAGGGGATTGCCTAATTTTCTTGTGATAAGTTTAGCTACGTTTTCTGTTAATCCTTTTACGTATGGGAGTATGACTCGTGGGAGGTCGTCTGGAAGGTCAGGTGTTCTCTTTCCAAATTGTTTGATGACTCTTTTGATGGCGCTTGTGACCCAATTTTTAGGATAGTTGTTCTTGTAAATCAGGACGTTTTTTATGTGTTCCAGTTCTTTTTTCAAGCTGGCACCACTACATATTTTTAGTGCTCGTTGCACTAGGGTGTTGACCACAGTTATTTTATGAGCAGCAGGATGGACTGAGTCCCAATCTAGGTATTTATCTGTGTGCGTTGGTTTTCGGTATATCTCATAATTAAATTTATTTTCGTCACCACGTTTGATAAGAACGTCCAAAAAAGGTAAAGTTCCATTTTTTTCAGTTTCATGAGTGAATTGTACGTTATGGTGGAAAGAGTTGAAATTGTTCAAAATGTTCTGCGTCTGACGGGCTCTGTTCACTGAGAGAATATCATCTACAAACCGGCCGTAGAATTTTATGTTTGTATTTCCATCCACAAAGATTGATTCCAGTTTTTGCATAAAAATGTCAGCACATATTGTAGATAAAGGATTTCCCATAGCGCAGCCATCCGTTTGTTCATATATTTGATTATTGTAGAGAAAATAAGTACAATTTAAGCAAAGGTCCATTCCATTGCATACATATACGCAAGCACTTCGTGTCCAAGTTGGATACAAAAATATAACAAAACACTTCATTCTCTCATTTTATCATATAAATTTATTATTTCTCTGTGAGAGAATCGACCACCACATGAAATCGACGTATCAATTTGGTAAAAAGGAAGAAAAAACGAAAACGATTAAGTGGTTCATTTTCTTCACGAACTCACGTCAGACAGAACAACAATAGTTTCCTTTCTACATTGAAACGCACGTACCTTCATGGATATAATATTACGTAGTTGTCCACCACTCTACTGACCGTTCGTTCTTACATGACTATCAGTCTCAAGACAAGTTTCATCGGACATGAGAATTCGTTTTAAAAACTTATAGCTATTTCATTCATTTTGCCGATTATTATTTAGTCATTCCATTCCGGAGTTGAGTAAGAATTTTCATGTAGGAGTTTCAGCAACGAGCCAGGTGTCAAAAAGGATTCCTCGTTATGCCTGTTAAGACATGAATTTTCTCTCCTGGTTTTGCACTTTCTCGCCGTATTGACTCTTTTATTTGCGTGACTTGACACTTCTCTCTCATGGCTTTATTCCAGTTAATGGCGACGGTGGTAGTAGTAGCTGCTTGCCCACTTTTATATTGCATTCCCAAAAAACCCATTTTGTTTGTTGGTCAATAAGAAAAGACTGCTGCTGGTAAAATGTGTCCATGTCCATTGGTATTTACGACGATACATGCTCTTCGATAACTCAATTGCCACAAAGATCTATTGCTGTTTGGTGCTGTTTGTGTGTGTGGTTTTCTTCGGAAAAGGCAATTGCCAAGAAGACCTCTGTGAATATTGCATGACGAGAAAATGGATAGGAGAAAGGAAAAATAGAGCATCTGCTTTTCTGTCATTATAACTCGGTTGCTTTGGTCGATTGGTGTTTCTCTGATACCAACATTTATTATGCATGTTGTTCTACAAAATGTTCCTCTTGACTCGAAAAACATTGAAACAAAATGTAAACTTGCTAAACAATTTGTCTCAGTTAAGTACTTTGTAAGACTTGGTGTGTTGCGGGCTGTCTGTCTGTGTACCTTGTTGGCTCATCACATGACGAGGATGAGACTTGGCTTGTCAATTGGAAACGGAAAATAAAATGAACGTGTTGGGAATTCGGTGGTGTCGTGTGATGTGATACTACCAATAGTACCAATACACTTTTCCATGCACTCTATACAAAATGTGTAGTGTATTTAGCTTTTTCCTGAGATTTTTTTCAGGAATAGATAATAAGACGAATAAAAGTGTTTTCCTGCGAGAAAATGCACTGCATAGATTGTAGATAGAATTTTAGTTAGATTAGCTTAGCACAATATCAATCATTGATGGTTTCCTTGTAAAATAACTAGGAAAAGAGCTTTGCTCGTGGGAATTTGTCTAATGTAAGTACTTGCTTACTCAAATCAAGAGCGGAAGAAAGGTACAAGATTCACTCTCTTTGTAATGCATGAGTAATGACTTGCTTAGATTTTTGGTTTTGTGGAGAGACCGATTATTTGATCTATTTACAAGATTACAAGATTACAAGCTTACACCAACACCACACATAGTCAACGTTCTTTCTCTGTTGTGCAGTACTAATGTTTAAGGTTCATTCATCTTCTCACTACTTGTGCTTGTGTGAATTCGAAACATTCCAACAAATTAAACAAGTCTATTTGCACACAGGTTTGAGATGTACAAAATGTATGAGAGAAGGAAAAGAGAAGAACCCTGATAATCAGATTCAGCCACCACAAATTGATCGTGATGAATGATGAGACAAAGCTCAATCTGACATGAATAGATCTTTTCTCTCCATTTCTTTTTGACTCGGGAGTTCGGGAGTTGCTCATTGCCCCTACTAAATCTTGCATCAATCCAACAAAGCTAATAGAAAAGTTACATATTTTCCTGCTGCCATTTTACCCCACTACATGTACACTGTGAAAATGAATTTGCCGTTTACCAATGATACGGTTAAAATGTAATACTAGAGGTATTTTTAAATAGGGAGTTTTATACATACATAAAATGGCGACTTCCTTTTTTAACTGTTTTTCTTCAATCACTGAAAAGTTAAAAGCAGAGGTACACAAGGAGTACTTGCTACAAGACAATTAAATTTAAATTCAGAAATCGCATCGCAGTGTACAAGAATGACATGTCGTTTCACCCAGTTTGACATGCTACATCTTTAAACGAGTGTCAAATCCAGACACGCGTTTAGTGGTAGTAAAGTTGTTAAGTAATTATTTTTCCCTGTAAATACGTTTGTAAGCGGTGCAAAATATAACATATGTACATAATAAACAGACTATAATATATGTGTAACGTAAATCCCCTATCCCAATCAAAGGCAAGATGACCTTACGATGATCGGATGAGACAGGAGGAAAAAGTCCATATGACATGGCAAGTATCTCAGTGATTGATGATTTCTGAACCCTTATTGACACTTCATGCAGAAAATATATGGTAAAGTCAGTGATTTTTGGAAGATGAATGGTTCTCACTCAATTATTCTCCTTTCTGCTACAAAAAAAGACTTCGATGAATATATGTGCTAAGCAAAGCAATAAAAGCAAATTATGCTTACACGTTTGGTTTTCTACTCTCAATCTGTGGAAACTACCAAACTAGCCAAAACTGTTAATAAACATCAATGATACCACAAATATTATTTTTAAACTATAGACTAATTTAAGCAACAAGTAGTTTTCATAATTTTTCTCTTAAAGTTACCCATTTATTTTATATTTTATGAATATCACTATGAAGTATTATGGAAGTTGGACGGTTACGCAATATAAACAATATGCTTTTTCATATACGTAACGACTTTGCTTTCATCCACTTTACTTTTTACTTATTACACAAAAAAATACATTTTCAAATCTTCACCAGTCTTCGTTCACGGGTATTTTCTACAAACAAACTAAAGTTGTTAGTGCCGTTGGTAATAAGGGTTACACTTACACAGTTCCTCGCTGCCTTGGCGGAAGATTCACTGAGCCGTGTAATTGGATAGCTTGCAGAAAAGGGAGTTTGATCAAATCCGACGTAGGGGCGATAAAGACAAGTGCACAGAGTTGTATACATACTTATAAGTTAATGTTACATAGTTATATTATGTAAAAGGGCCAATGGAATTTCGTGTATATATACATATCAATATATGAACCGGAAAAGTTGTTTTCTTTCCCTGGAAAACATCCACACTCTCCTTCACATGCATAACTATTGCACACTTTCATTTCATACTTTACTTTCCCATTTCACACTTACAGAATAAAAGTAAACGCTATGCTGATAAATGATGATTTTTCATATAATTTGTATTTAGTATATAAAGAACACATAGTACAAAGCCATATCATACATGCATAAAAAATATCTACTCTTTATACAAAATGCAACACAAGCGCAACGAATGGGACGACCTGTGTAAGTCTGGAGGATTTCTTTAGAGAAGCAATGTAAGTATACTTTATATAAAGTCTAGTCTAGCCTGTTTAAGAATGTGAGCAAGTTTAGTTTTCAACCCAACACTTTATTGTTAGTAATTGTATTGCCTTTGTTATTTTTCCAAGCTTTCTTCGCCAAGACAGAAATATAGCGAGTAAGGCACATATATAGAGTGAGTGTTACATGTTATCGTGCCCATATAACCGATTCTCTTGAAACAAAAAGTTTATATCAGGAAACGTCATCATCTCCTTTCTTGTTGACTTTCTCCTTATTTCTCATTTCACAAATTTTATCCTCTCTTTCTCTCCAAACTCCCTCCTACCATTTTCCCGTGTACGTAAATTTACTTTTTATCCCATCTTCTTTTCCAGGGAAAGGAGAAACGCGAATGTACTTATTTCCATTATGTGAGGATAGAAATTGAGAAGTGGTGGTCGAAGATTTCACAGCTTTTTCCATGATTCCCTCTTGTCTGTGTTCTTTGTGCGCGCATCCGTGTAGTATTTGTAATGTAGTAGCACTTTTACAACAAACTCGTTCATTGTACATGCATTGGTGTAGAATTACATAGTTGACAGTAAGTGATACACATCAACTCGGGATTACATGTCTTATTGCTTATATGTATTGTATATATACTTGATACTTACAATATTACTTTGTTGTTCATGGGAAAAAGGAAATATAAGAAGGAAAAGAGACGGTGTGTCGGTGATATCAAGAGCAAGAGAAGTGCGAAAGCTCAGCAAAGTAACCATTTTGCTTGTATGTACTAGTGAATCGAATACAAAGTCCATGAACACGTCTACACTACCAGTGGCACTCCATATCCCAGGATGTCCAAAAAAAGAAATATGGTCATTATTGGATCCAAGTAGCATAGTTACTTTTATATAAACAAGTTCATTACACACATAGTAAGCATAACTGTATACCTTCACTAGAGAAAAGGGTTTTGAGTCTTTTTTGCAGGCAACCACCATCGCTGCGTAAATTGGAAAATTCGGATTCTGACAAGTGTGATCCCTTCTTTCTATCCACACTGCCACACTACCGGCTACACCACCGTACGGACAATATTATTGTTATATGGCTATGGTTTTGAATTCAATGATTTAGAAAACTCTTATACAAGTATAAAATGTATATATTCCACACATGTATATCGTATTTATGTACATAAAAAAAGGGAAAAGTTTGAAAGCTTTTGTCTGCTCTGTCGGTTTCCTAATACATTACTTTGTCGATTTCACACCCTTTTTACGCTCTCCATCTTGACAGAAGTCTCTTTTCTCTCTCTCTCATTTTGATATCCTATCGTTACACAGTAAAAACTTGGCTCTTCCTTGACAAGATGCTAGTTGGATAATAGTGAAAAGGAAAACACTATTTTTCAGAATATATGCTGAGTGTGTACAATTTACACAAAATAAGTGGAAGTAGGTTGACTTGAAACAAAACAGTTTTTGATATATTCCTCAAGTTGAATACATGTTACATATACACACACATGATGTACATTAAAATAGTGCTTTCCAGTTCCACGAAAGGATGTACATATTCCAATTCACTCTCCTGCAAAGCCTGTTCTTCACTTACTTGGTTTGTCCATCCTCCTTCACTTTCTTCCTTGTTCCCTTTCAACAGTAATCCCTTTTCAATTTGTTGGGAGTGTGCAGAGGATTTGTGAATTTGCAAAGCTTTACGAAGTAATTTGAGCTTTTATTTATTTCAGGAAAATAAAATCTCTGCCACTACACTACATAATATTTATTTACTATGAATAGAAGAGGCATAGCGTTGAATTCACTTTAGAGCGTAGTTTGTACGATTTCAAAGTACGGAGATTGCATGGGTTTTCAAGGTTTAAAATAAAATGAGTTGAGCTTCAATGAACATTAAACTCTAATTTCGTTACGCGCTATAATAAATAAATTGCACTGTTTATGTATTTTAAAAATACTCAAGTTCAAGATCATAAAAAGTATACAAAGTTTCCCATTACATAAAATCCATCAGGACTAAAACATTAATAAAATTTGATGGGGGTTTGGGGTAATATGAGACTATATTAAAAATATGCCGTAAAAATTTAGATCAGTTGAATGGTATAAGCTATTGTAATTTTTAACCTTAATTTAGTTATAAATTAAGGCTCTCCAGCCGTTTTAGTAGTTACAATTCAATCATATCTTCAAGAGTCCTTTAATAATATACATAACTACAGGATCTTCCTTTCCTGTCTTGTTCATTCATTGCACTTCCTACGCATCGTTTTGAGATTATTAACAATGTGCGATATCATTATAATAATGGGTGAAAGATGAATAGGTTAATGGAAAACAACAATAAGCACGCATCACTTATCCATTTTTGTTAGTTTGTATGTCATTGTTGTAGTAGCATCACAGTGAGTGCCACACACTAACGTAATTGGGATTGACTGTTTAGCACTCCAGTAGTGAAAATCACTTCTGGGTAGTAACTGATGAATAGGCAGGGCAGCACTAGTGTCAGTGTCATAGCTTAGAATACATTTATCTCAATACTACCATAAAAGTCAAATCGCATTATTGAAAACGGTGTGTATTGAGTTGTGTGGTTGACGTCTCACAATAGCGTCCTGCCTAGCTGGATGGCAAACAGGAGTAACAAAAAAAGATGTATAGGAATGGACCACCCTGAATATTGTTTCTTCTGAATTTTTATTCTTTTCTGTATAACAGCTTGCCATATAAAACAGACATCTCTGTTTAAATAACATAAATTATTCGGACAATTTTTCAAAGCAAACTACCACTCTCTATCACTTGATGTTATTGTCAGTCAAGTCAGCATCATTATTAGCGCAGCAGCAGTTGAGCAGTTACTCTTTTTTCGGATACTGGCTTAATAGCAAGGAGCAATTTTCATTGTTGCTTCTCAGCTTTTTTTGTTGTTTGTCTGTTGAAATGGATGGTTATTGATTGGATTAAGACATCTTGCCAAACGTCACCTCAATTGAACTCCACTCCTAAATACCTCCAACTTCGTTCTAAACAACTTTCCTTTCATTTATTGGTTCGTGTTTTAATTTTAAATGTATCTTGTCAGTAGACACTTTTTAAATAGGAAGGAATACATAATACACATATTCTTGTTCTTTTCTCAAATCGTCTGTTATACATTTTCATTGTAAAGTACAATGACATTGTAATATCATCATCCTCTCTGCCAATAATAATAACTAAGAGTAGTGGCACGCTTTTTTATTACTTTTATATTACACTATTTTTGTATACATGAAAATGAGAAACGCCTGCATTATTATTAGTCATCCTTAAAACTTTTTTTGTATGGTCGATTCTTCCTGAATTATTTATATAGCGATTGAAAAACAACACGGGATCATCATCTTGTTGTAATATTGTTAAACTTTCAATATTGTCCTGATACGTATATGTACCCTACACTTCCATTTTTATCTTTTGATCATTCATTTTCCATTTATTTTAAAAGAAAGAAGAAGAGAAAAAAAACTTTTATAAAGAAAAAAATGTGCAGATGTTATTTTCAAACTGGCTGGGGAGTTGTCGGGGATGAGGATGAAGATGTTCCACTTGTGGTGTAAAAGACAATACCTTCCTGGTTTAACGACTGCGTAAACTTGTGCGCGTTATCATTTCTTTTACAGGATGACACAGTGTGCTTTTGCTAGTTTGTGTTTCAATTCAAGCCAAAAAGCCATTCAAAATGGTGATGGTGGTAGAATCCTCATCCATGAAAAAAAGAGAGAGAAAATGTTAGCATAACAAAAAGACAGTTTTTGTTGGAAAAAATGCAAGAAGTGATATCTTTTTTGTTACTAAATACGTATTACGTATCATTGAAGATTTTAATGTTCAACAACAGATTTTTTATGGTCAGGGAATGTGCTTTGGAAAAGAATGAGAGTTTTATGCTAGACCAAATGTTACCACACAGAAGATACAAAGAAGATAACTGAAAAACAAAAAAAAACTTATTTTTTTCTCTACAACCACAACAATTGCTTAGAGTTTGAAGAGTGCAGCTTTTCATACCACATTAATAAAAATGGGAGAGCAGCAGAAAATCTTAAAATAATAATTCAATAAGGTCGCAGGAAAGCACAAGACCCCACCACCAAACGACTGTCACCATCACCAATATCGGTTCTCGCTCTCTCTAGTTCTCATGCTGCGATGTTGAAAGTTAAAGAAAACAAGTTTAAAAGTCAGAATGTTTCAAGTAATATAATAATAATAACGGCAGCATCCAATCTTTTGCTCTCCTTTTCTCTCTCTCTCTCGTTTACCAATTTTTTCTATTAAAAATCTCTCGCAGGAAAGATCAAACCCATAAAATGTAAAAAGACATTCAATTTTTATCATCTTTCGCTTTCTCTCTTCAATTCTTTCGACACAGCTTTCGATATTGTTTCCCATAAAAATGTTCTAATCGAACTATTTTTTTTCTTTTCTGATGATATACTTTTTTTCTTGTGATGGTGAAAAAGTTGAAACTTAATATTTTTCAAAAACAACAACGACGACGACGACGAGAGGATGATAGTCAATGCAAAGCACATACTTTGCCATATGTCTCATCACATTGCCATTCTCTCTTGCTTCGCTGTTGAAGAAAACATGTTATTGAAATGTTGAAAACATGTTTACTTTTTATTATAAAACAATATTTTTTCCACAAAATTTCACCGGTGCTACACAGCTAGCATAAAGTATCATCGCAGCAGTCTATAGAAAAAAATACAAGTTATTAATATGAATCACGAGGGACTAGGAAAAACTTTTTTGCAATGCGATGAGATAACATATTAGATTGTAAGTGAGTCTCACAACACCGCACCACAAAACTCAAACCCATGGCACCACCACCCACCACCACCACCTATATTTGATTCAATATCAAACAAAGAGCAGCGAAAGCGACGATCCGTAGGACATTTTGACACACACCCTACAAAATCCGATGAAGGTACTTTCAAACTCTATCGTTTCTTATTGGATTATACAAAAAAAAGAACAACTGTGGTTGTATATGTACCTAGAGAGGTAATGTGTGGTGGCAAAGTTATTATTGGGCTGTTGTTGTGACTTTTTTTCTTGGTGTAGACACTCGCTCCTTTCGCTTTATTATTATTATGAGGTCAATTTCAATTTCAGCCAGGATATTAGATTTTTTCCTCACTTCCTATGGTAGATGAGCTAGAATATTGCGGCACAACGTGTGTGTGCGCGTCTCTTTTTCTTAATTTTTAAATTGAACAGATACCTTTTCAAATTACTAACTTTCAAGAAAACCCAGAAAAAAAGACAACAACTTTGTAAGCTGCTGTGTTGCTCATTTCACTTTTATTGCATTATTGTTTGTGTGAGCTTCCTTACAAGATGTCGGTCTGATTGTTAAAGTGTATCTGAAATAAAAAGCCTACAAAGTATACATATTCTAAATAGCGGAAAAAATATATTTTGTTTCACTGATCTTTTCTCTAGTTTTTAAGACTCAGCTTACGCTCGAGAGATTAAAAAAAGTAGACTTAGAGAAAAAATAATGAAAAATTCAGATGAGCGGATGAGAGGTTTAAGAGCTTTGGCGTCTCCAATGATGACAAGTTTTACATAAAACAAGTAATTCCTTAACTGACTTACGCCACACCAACCTCTTGTGTGTGATGCTATTTATGGCAAGAAAAGATGAGCATTCTTGTAATAAGCATACAAAATTTTCTGCTGGATGGTTAAAAAATTTGATGGAAATTTTTTATACCGTTTCACCAGATCACCCGAAACATTTTTTTTGTCTTGTTGTAAAATTGTATGTGAGAATCGGTAGTTCCATTTTTTAAAAAATGAAATGACGGAGGAGAATTATAAGTGACGGAACAATACTGTGTGTTCTGTGATGCGGTGTGCAGTGTGCGGTATGGCATTACAGCTATTGCTGCGGATGCCGCAGGATACATATCATCGTCATCATGATCATCGAAGAACAAAGTCAAGATTTCTTGAGAGGGAGAAAACAGAAGGAAATTGTTGTGGTTTTCTTCATGAATTTTTATGAAAGGCTTAAGGTTATGGTAAAACAGTTTCAAACATAATTTGTAATGAGGTTAGCCAGGGCTAATGGTGATAGCAGCTACTAACTGGAAAAATAAAGGGCGCATGCAGCGGAACACAACAGAAGCGACAGTGCGGTGTATTATAGTAAAGAGTCCAATTGTTATAAAAAACTACATGCACATTACATACACATATATTTGTCAGTCGGCTTCGGCTTCATTTCATCATCAGAGAAGGAAAGAAAAAAAGAACCGGTTATTTTGTTATTATTATTGAGCCAGGATTAGAGGACGGCACACAAGGAAAATGGGATCATCAATATCAACATTTATTTTAGACTGTGAGTGTTTTACTCTACCGCCAAAGCAGTCAAGTCACAAGTACTGATCTGTACTACCTACTCAGATCTTATTTAGGCTCTTGTAAATTTTTGTGGTTGTTTCTCTTTCGGAAGAAAAAGGATAGGTGTATCATATTTCCTCAACAAACAGCAGCAGAAGCAGAAAAAGCTTCCAACAATTTTTCCATTTGATATGAAATAAATTCTATCCGCAATGAAAAAACTTTTCTTGTGGTTTAAAAAACAATATCAATTTGTACCTTTTGTCATTTCTTTTGACGGCTGGGCTGAGGTTGGTGAGCATTGCAAATTATTTCATCAAATAAAAAATGCTGTCTTTGCTGACTCGTAGAAAAAAATGACTGTCAAAAGTCATTGTAGAGCAGTTGACCACAGGACATGAAAATAAAGAATGTGGTGTAACTTCCGATGATTAGAGTGATTGAATTAAATTTTTATGGTCATATCTACCGCATGCACCACACACATCAGGCAGGCAATAAACATTTTTCACATTTCTCCCATAAATGTTTTAAAAATGTTTACATATCGTAATCCTTTCGGCTTGAAAAAAGCAAAATGATCTTTAAAAGTGTTATGGTTTATGATATTATGATGTTTTGTGCCCTGCATTTTACTTGGTGGTGGTAAAAGTGTATCACAGGGAGGTCAAACAATAATGATGGAGGTAAAAGGTGCCGGTGCATCATTAAAATGAATATTAGAGGGCGGTTCAAATGTAAACTGGCTGTTTTGAAGTAGTTAGCACTCTAGCCGACCTGTGATTTTAAAATTCGAGAATGATGAATTCTCTCTCCACACAGCAACTTATCATACATGTAAAAAAGTGTACAATGTTCATTCATTCCGAGTCTCAAGAGTCTCTTTGGACAAAAAGGTGTAATAATAATGACCAAACCAGAAGAACTCCACAAGTCCTTATTTCATTTTTACCTGAGTAAAAAAAATCTTCCTCAAGCTACAATACATTTTATTCAATGAGTAGAGTGGAGAGGGTGTGATTTTGGATGGAAGTCAGCATATCATCGTAATCACTTGCTTACCACCGCCACTTAGCCTCCTATTCTGTAACATTTTAGCTCAACGAAAACATTAATTTATGGTGATTTTTACAATTATGAGCAGGAATGTAAATGGTCGTCAATGTACAATGAGTCCGTGTTCAACTCAGACCAGAACTACAATTATTAGTTCAGTATGCTGAAAGCAAAATCCAAAACGCTGTAATAAATATGAGAAAGTTATGCATATTTTTTGAAGAGTAGCTGCTGCATAATTTCTCTCATAATCAGTTCAAGTTAGAAGAATAGCTAATAGCTAACTATCCAAGAAATAATTATTTTTTAATGCTAGTCATCTTCAGTATTTCAGCTAACCTGAAAACCATTGGGCAGCAGTTTGTATTAATATTTTTCTTTTTACAGCGACATTTGTCTACAAATATCTGTGTGACAAAAATCGTAAGGGTCATTGTTTCGCGTAAAACTATAAGTAAGGTTGTTATATTACTGAAATATTTAACGGATAAATGTGCGCAAAAGTTCATAAAAATATCTCACAAACTTGAAAGACTCATTGTTACTGAAGCTGAAGCTGTTAAGCAATAACTGCTGTGTAAAAACGTGACTAGTAAATTATAGTTTTGATTTCATTAGTTTGCATGTACAATATACTATGAACTAATCATCATCAGATTTCATGTTTTGCCGAATTCAATACAGGAAAATGTGTTCATTTTAATTTTAAATTTTTACATTGTTGTGCAGCTATCAACAATCGTGTAATAAATATTTATTTTTTGATTGTCTTGACCGATTAGTACCATCATCATCCAAAATTAAAAAGTAGAAAATTGAAACGATTAAAAAATTTGCAATTTTATCATACATAAAAATTCTCATCTTGTCAACACGCAAGGCGTGAAAGAAAATTGTTCATTCGAAAAAGTCAAGACCAGTAGTTAAGCTACTTCAGCTACCGGATCTTTTTTTCTAATTTTCTGCTTAAAATTTGCAACTTGATAATAATTTCGATGCGATTATTTTTTACAACATTAAGGAAGACAACTTGTAGAGGGTGAGATTCCAAAAACTACAAAAGGTACACTCTCTCAAAATCCATTACAGAATTAGTTTTTGTATTTTTACACAAAAAGTAATTTTGCAAGCATATTATCAGGTAAGTGAAACCGTCACCCCTTTCATCTATGAAGATATCACAAGTGAGTTCATTATTTTTGCACACTATAATTTAAGTTAATTATTTGCAAAAAGTTTACCAACACTCATCTTCAAATCACATTATGAAAAAGGGTGATGGAATATATTGGCATGTACATATTCAACATTTATTGCTTTTTAAAGTCAAACTACCCATCACCCATTGATTTTCACTGTTTGACGAAAGAACACTCAAAATCATATAACGCATCTGCACTTCGCTGCGTTTTTGTTGAAAATTAAAATAATTGCAATTTTTTATCATACGTTATCTATACACATTTTGTGTAGAGTGAAGACGAGATCTTTCGACATTATCTTCGATAAATGCGATGTTAATGGAATCAATAATCAATAGTTTGAAAAGTTATTCATAATTGAAGCACCAATAATTCGTGAAGTTGATAGATTATAATCAAAAATATCGTTTATTGCTAACTCATCATCAGTTCAGTGTTCATGTAATAATGCGACGCGACGCATAATACGTAATAATTATGATGATAGGGTGGCATAGCTGTATGTTGTTGAAGTGAACCGTTCGGATACTGGAAGTTGCATAAGAAGCCAACAAAAGAAAGTTGTCTTGTACTTGCGTCATTTCACGAAATGATGACCATCAAATGTTTACATCATAACAACATATTATTATCGTTTATTACGATAGAACGGATGAGTTTATTAGAACATTGAACATTGGCCACCCTACATCACATCTCTACACTCTTATCTACAGACTATCCAATAATTACATTTTTTGGTGAGACAATCCTTTTCGGTCCGCGCACTAGAATGAAAAAGAAGATGACCATTACATGTAATCAACAATTACCTTACCACACAAAATCGATTGCTTCTTTTCAATCAAATCTTCTTAGGTACAATAACCGAATGATGTGCAGACGTGATTTTGTGCAAAAATATTATGTTTTATTTGCTTTACATCGAGCCATTTGGTAGATGTGACTGGTGACGACTTTTTAAGCTTTTATTTTGTCGATGACTTCATATTTTTCACCATTTTGCAAAACGGAATTACTTTTTTTATATGTATACATCAGCTACCTATGCCAAATACACTCATACAAGTTTGTTGATCGTGGACAAAAAATTAGGACTGTCATGTATGTAAACTCCACTCCCAAAGAGGATGATGATGACGATGACAGTAGGGTTTCCCAAGATGATCATACAAAAAGAGGTATGAAATTGCTCGCATCACACGAACTTCCCTTCTTCGGATTAATTTAATCTTTGACGACGACGGCGGACGTGAAGAGAGCAGGTTCGGAAGGCAAGCAAATCCAACAATAAAAGAGTCGAGAGCACCCATGTTATGATTAAACTCCTACCATCACACATTAAAATGATAATGACGGTGTTGTGCGGAGTTAACGCTGGACTTCAAAGTTTTGTTTGTGGTTTGACTGACTGACTGACTACTATATATGCTTTGTTTGAGGTAATGAATGAGTGAAGAAAACCAGTAGTCAAAATCCATTATCTAATAGTCATTTTACGAGATTTTTACTACATCACATCCAGGTCTCCTGTTGTTTGAATCAAACAAGATTTTTTTATTTTCAAATCTCAGATCGGCTTCTTCTGGGGATCATCATCATTTTGTAATATGATTTTGATAATAATCATGAAAATATTCAAAACAAAAAAACAAACCCCTGTTTATGGTATGATCATGTTCAATATTTTTTTCTTGTCTGGTTGTTAACCACAAAAGAGGAATTGCTGTCGGTGTCTTGCATACAGAACAAAGATAAAAAAAGTGTTTAATAAAAACAAAAGGTAGTTCTCAAAAATTGAACAATAAATTGCTTGCCTAATTTTACATACGAGACCATATACAAAGTTTCATTTTACAGTAGTCTACAGTCTAGGCAGGCAGGCAGGCAACATTATTTACTTTCACATAGAACATATTGGTGAAGGTGAGTGATGACTTTAGTTGCAAAAATAGCGTTTCAGTATGGATGGTATAAATGGATAAATCCTGCCTTAAGCCATGTAAAATAACTAATTTACAAAGAGAAAATTTTTCCCATTATACTTTTGACGACGACAGTGTTTAGATGTGCCGTCCACCTATAATCCACCCCCTGTCAATTAGATAAAGCATTATAATAATCTAGGGAGCGACGAAAGAGAGGGAGAGAGCTGTTATATTAGTACATGTTGTACAAACATGTAATGAATTTCATAATGAACGAAAGATGTACATATTCATTTCAATTTCATGAAGGAAAATCCAATTTTTGATTTGGAAGTGACTTCTTGAATTAACATGAGCATTACAATACTGTTGTGTGCATAATCATTATAATTTATTTCAAGAGAGAGAGAGAAAATTTATTATTAATATTTCGTGTTAAACTTTATCCTTTTGTTTGCCTTGTATACTTTTCAAAGCAAGTCAACGACGTGATGGATTGCTGTTTTCTACCACTTGTGATGAGAAAAGGATTTGATGAATTTCAGACAGGTTTACGTGAAAAATGAGCATACATTGTTGTTTTTGGTGTGGTGTTCTGTTCACATTTCCTTACCTTTTACCTTACTTTTTTTGTACAAAGTATACATAAGTGTATAAAAATAAAGCAGTGATACGGTGTTATTACACGCTTATCATTATTAACATTTACCAGTTTGCTTATTATTACCGCAATAATTTAGTAAAAATGATGTACGTACATTATTTATCAAAAAGGCGACATTTGATTTATTGATATCAAGAAAATTTTCACATTAACTCACTCATTCAAAAAGTATTATGCATACGTCATTTATGATCATCATGAGTCATGATTTGTTACCGTTTACTTTTCATAAAACCTACATAAATACTAACGTAGACATGTACACTTTTACTCAAGGGAGTAAAAGGAAAAAACTCTTCAATTTTGTATTACAAATAAAACAAGATAAGGAGAGATGGAATCACGGTAGCAGTGTTATTTCCACAAGAAAATTAACCAGCCTGTCTGTTGCAATTGAGTAAAACATTTTTTCTCTCACTCTCTTGTTTTTTTACCAAATGCATTTTTATCGGATATAAATTGGAAATGGCACATTTCATAAATGATAATACAATTTAGTCAAGCTGACAGGTTTTTGTTGTCGATCCTTAACTTTACACGACAACAATGTATACACTTTGTAGGCAAAGGCGTGTATGTGTTTGAGCGTATAAATAAATGATTAAACATGGCCATCGTATACCATAACTAATGCAATTTAATAATCTATGTGAGTGTGTAAGGTAAATGTTTGAATGCGTTCTTTCACTCAACTTGCAATCACAAACACAATCCGTCAAGTGCCAGACTCACGCTTTACAACTCATACACGCTTTCCCACAATAGTAGGAAAACACTGACCAAATGTTTGATCCAATCAGTCAAAGAAACGTCTCTACTTCATTTCAACTCATAAATCTTGGGTCAAAAACTTGATGTATGTGGAAGAAATGAAGAAACCACAAGTGTATACTTCATACTTCATAACTTAATATTAAGATTGTAACTAGTAAACAAAGTGATAGAGTAAATTGAGTGGAAATGAAGAAGGAGTAGCAACAGCAGTCAAAAGAGTCAGAGAGGATGTTAATGAAAATGTTGGCTTGTTTACACGCATGACATAAATGAAATGTACACAACAATTTTTACTTATTAAAAATATACATGATACACTTAAATATCAAGATGAGCATGAGTTGAGTTTATATTCGTTACGCTTGTATCTAGAATCTGTAAATAATTTAGGTTCTGCTCTGCCGCGCTACCTTCATTTTCAGAGTTATCATCTTTATACGTCAAGTCCATTTCAGAATAAAATTCATTCTCGTCTCGCACTTGTAGTCGAATATTAATGTTTACAAGTTCCGTCATCTTTTATTACTTTACTACTTGACGTGTGATATTAACTTTGTTGAACTCATCTTTGTCGTTTTTTTCTATAAAGGCAAAAAAAGACGATGGATGCTTCATATCAGTCATTTTTGTAATGAAATGATGTGGTGATAAAAAATTGTTGTCGGTCAAACGAGAGACGGATCGAGAGCAAAGAAAGCAATCTTGAGAAGTGCATAAAATTAATTGTAATTTAACTGCCTTGTACAATAAATGTGTAAACGACGATTATCCTGAATTTTAGACGATTGCTAATCCTACTCTGATGGAAATGTGGGAATAAATATGACTATGTTTTGACTTTTGACCTCACAAAATTACACGCTAAATTTTTCCCACATTTCAAAAACGAATTTCAGTTTTTCTGAAAATCGCGATTTTTCACAAATATGAACTAAAGCATCTGTCTGACAGCTTGTGCAACATAGCATAAGACATAATTCCTTATTTTAGAATTTATATTTTCGCAATTATCATTAATTGCTTGCACAGATGTGCAATGACATGTGGAGGCGAAGACGACGCGTTCGTTAATTTCGTCCGCTTTTATGTCTGCCACCAATTTTTGAATGTTTAGTCAAGTTATGTAGTGTTATTGGCAAAGATGCAATAATTTCAGGACTCTGTTGAAGTTCTAAACTGAAATATGTAATGAGCCACTTTACATATTCTTAAATAGTAGCACATGTAGTTGTATATTACTGCGATGATCGTGTTTTGTGAATTGTGTGCTTTCATGCTTATCTTTTGCATCATCTTCATCGCAATCGCAGCAAGCCACATTCAACAACTGCAGAAGATGAAGCTTGAGTTGAGTAGATGACAGGTTCAACTTGAGACATGATCACTCCACTACTATCTCGCCAACAGCTAAAAGCTGAATGCTGTGATATGATACCTCGAAATATAGATCTGATCTGATCTACAAAACCGGATAAAGCAAACTTTTATGTTTGTATCTTTAAATCTAAATCACTGTTTATTTTCATACATTGCACTACAGCTGCACTACTGGTTTCTTCCTTCCGACGAAATATCAAAACAGCACTAAATTTTCAGACTAGACAATCTCACTCCGGAAGCTAGTAAAAAGTCATGGTCAGAAAATATAGACAAGTGTTTTAATGAACATGTGTATATTATCCACAAGTTATATTTAGTCTACATGCATGATGATATCAACTTTATGGCTTTTCCAGATTCAGCATCCAGCTGGGAGCTTTTAGTTCCCGAGACAAACCAGTTTAGTTAATGTCGAAGTGTGAAGCAAGGCGTTTATCATTTTATAGCTTGTCATGTGTGTTGAAAAATTAACAGTACATTTAACAAAATTACAGTGATTTGTTAATCGATCGAACAAAATAACCACTCAGTTGACATTGAAAAAGGAAAATACAACTTATATCAGTTATCAGTCACAAAGCCTGTTGTAAAACAGTGTCTCCGAATTATTTCTCTCACCAGCTAACAAAATTTTCAAGTACGCAGACAGTAGAGCCGAGAGTATATGGAAAATACCGCTCATCGTCAGTATGGTACCTGCTGAATCGTAGTAAGTAAAAACCAAATACTGAATGTATAATAGTTAAGGTAAGGCTTATATAAGTTTCCTATAATTTCAGTACCCAAACCATGATAGGAAGCTCTGCCTCTTCCATAAGAAAAATGGAATGTCTAGCCTGCAAAAAAGTAGTGTTTCCTCCTGTTATGCAGTGCAAATATTGGCATTCTGTATGTAATTTCTGTCGCGAAACACTGGACACATGTCCTGATCCAGATTGTGGTGAAAGTATAGAGTCCGCTATTCGCAGTTCCGTTGCGGAGAAGTTTCTTGAAAAGCATGTAGTTAGATGTAAGTACTTCAGAGGCGACGGAACTGGTTGTATGGAGGCTAGAATGAAGGAAGAAGCTGACCTTTTGCAAGCTCATGAGACCATTTGTCATTTCCGGTACATAAATCATGTCCTGTACCTAGTAATCATCTCACACCTCCTTGTAAATGATCCGTGTAGTGCTGCTTTGCTGTAGGCCATGCTTTGTAAATATAGTGTAACGACTTGCACTTTTCCGTGTGAAACTATAAAACCTTTTCCTGTTGTGCATAGCAGTAGTAGAAAAAATTGTTTGAATATTTGATTCGCTGCTGTTGGCTCCTCTATCGATGTTTTTTCTGTATGAGTTTTTTACAATTTACATAATATGTAATATGCTTTCAGGGAGGTAAAATGTCTCGTGCCTGGGTGTTACAAGCAAGTACGATTTACTGGTCTGAAAGAACATTTCGGCAAGGTTCATTTTTTAAGTCAATTTACCTCTGATAAGATTGAATTCAATACATCTCAGATGATTTTAAAGAAACAAATTTGTAAGTTTTTTCAAGTTGCTTATCAAATTTTAACATATTATACCTATCCGCATTCTTACATGAAAACTTTAGTAAAAACTGAATTTTATTTTAGTTAACGAGACTTGCGGCGACCGTTCCTACAAAACTGCAGCCGCTTACACTGTTTTTCAAGATTGTATTTTCCTTGTCATTTTTCGAATGAACTCTTTACGCTTACCAGTATTTGAAATATCTTCCATTGTACATCCTTATTACTCTGATTTACTTCCTACGCGGACACAATTGCAGTTCCGATGTAAAATTAGCGTAAGGATACTCAAATTACTTCTAAATTTTTTATGTGTGGGTTCAATATTTGATGTTTGTGGCCTTGTGGGCATGATTTCATAACAATTTTGATATATATGCAGGCAAAAAATGACGAGGACCCTAACGCCAAGTACTTTTGGGAAGGTCCTTGTTCTCAAGCTTTTCCGTTAAGACCTGTGCTCACCGTTAAAGAAGAGAAGCAGCTAAAATGGTCCGTCACGGTTGAAATATATTTGGATGATAATTAATTAGTTATTTGTGTTATTCCTTTAAACGAAAATGTTCCTAAAAATGCATTGCAAGTAAAACAGAGATAATGCAAAACATTTTTTGACAAAGAAAAATTGTCAGCACTCTCAATTTTCTAAATGTTACATAATTTTTCTCAGGTATAATCTTCCAGAATCACCTAAAACCTATCCATCTCTTCGTAATCTGCCAATACCAACCCTTTATTAACTGTAACACGGCTCATCTGTAGGCTACACAGCATTAAAACTATTATAAGCCTATTTTCTGTTGTCTCAACCGAATTTAGACAACTTAAACAGCAACTCATCACTGTCAGAAAAGTTTTTCTCGGTTATCTAGCCCTTAACTATACAAGTATACTCGTTGAGCTCAGGTGTGGAAAAATTTCCCGAAAAAAGTTTAGATAATCCATTCTCAGTATTTTTTCAAAATGAAAATCTTAATTTAACACAAAGTAATCACATGGTTCATTATTATTTGAGTAGATACAAACGGCATGACATCCACACTAATTTCCATAAGCTCACCGAGAAAACTTATCTGTTTTAAAATTACTCTTTTCAAAGTTAACCCGAGAACGGAAGCATAATATTATACACAATACAGCAGCAGCAGCACAAACAAAATGAGCACGTTTATATCTTTTTTAATGTTGAAGACACGGTTCAAGTAAAAAGACAATAGCATGAGAATGGTAACGATATAATTCCACCATACATAATTTTTTCTCGACTTAACATAATAGACAAGTTTCCAGTGAAATTATTCAAAAAAAGGAAAAAGGGGAGTTTATGACTTTACCACGGCACGACTCAAGCTTTAAAAATTGAACTAAGCATTTATTTAGCATTTTTTTCCTCTTTTTCCCCTTTAATAATACAAAACACGAAATTCGACAGTTTGCCGTGATAAAAAGAGACATTTTTTCTGTCATGCAAGTCCCTTGAGAGCTGATTTGCGCAAAGCTATGAGGCTTGAGTACGAAAGAGTGAGGCTCTCCTTCTCCATGCGTTCTTTTTTCTTTGTACAATTTACCAACAAAACACCGAGACGCACCGTTAGATAGAAACACATTAAGAGAAAAGTACATGACTACATGACAGATGAAACCAACAACCCATCCTTTTAAACATAACATAATAATATCAACCTCCATTTAAATGCAGTTAGTTGAGCGATATCCATCCTCACGAAAAAAACTAGCAACCGAACCGACCAAAGAAAAAGACAACAAAAACTGGAAAAAAATATAATAAAAGTACTAAACAAATGAGGAAAACAGAATAATAAACGAACTTTTCGGGAGAACATTTGAGACTAGTTTTATCCTCGAAAAAACTTGGTATTTTTACTTTCGCAAGATTAGTAAACATACCATACACAAAAATAATATAGATGTAAACATTATTTCTTTCTCTCTATTTTTTACCAATTACATTTTCTTTTTATTACGTTTGTGGTAGCATATATACTAGTTGAGTTGATGTGATGTCCCTGGCATGGCAGGGCAGAGTATTAAAAAAACAGAAACGGTTTCTTGTATTATAATGCGCTCACCTATTTTATCTTCTACTACAGCATATTATTACAAATTACAATGTCTCGTTTTTTTACTGCATAATTCCCGACGGAGGAGAAATATATATACAAACTACCCATTTTAGTTGGAGAAAACGAAAAAAAGATACCTAATAAAAAAGAAGAAGTGACGCAACATTATTATTGCCATCTGTGCTAATCTAATACCCATCCACTAGTTTTTACCTTTCCTTCATCCACCGCTTTCTCCTTTTTATTTCTCTGAATAATGTTATGTGACATTGTGACATTAACGTTAAGCCTTTTCCTTGTCGAAATAGAATAATGGTAGCAACAGCAGCAGAGCAGTGAAAAGACTCGGACAGAGAAAAAAACACAGTAATAAGATGTTTTATAAATTAGCTAATCGAAAAAAACAAGGGCTGAAATTATCAGAGAAAAGCTAGCATAAAAAACAACTTTAACGAAAAGATGAATGAACAGTTATACCATTGGCAGCATAATAAATTTTTGTATGTTCAATATGTTATTATGTTTATATGCAGACAAGGCAAGGGAATAAGACGACATAATTGACGTAGAGAAGAAAACACATTCCATCTTATCCGACAAAACAAATCCATTTGCATTCATGGGGACAAAGGCAATAAAGCGACAAACGAGATTACACTTCACTACTTCAAATGTGTGTGCTCTTCTTTTTCTTGCCTGTTAAATCGGTCTTTTTACAAACAAGTAGACGAACAAGAAGGATTGCGTCAAGTTACAAAACTCAAGACCGTTTTCATTCCATTCTACATATTTTTTTCTTTAGACTAAATGCAATTGCATACATTACTCTTGTTCTTCAGTGTACGCTTTCATTACAAAAAAAAAATGTTTCAAATGTGCTATACCCGATGATGACGACGAGTTGCGAGAGTGAGTGCGATTATCTTTCTTTTTCTAACCCTTTCTTTCTCAGACTGCCTCTTTTCTCATTCTTCATGCTTTCTACATGATCGCAATTCATCTCTCGCTCTTTTGTTCTTCATGTGCTCATGCTGCCGCCATACATACACATTGCCTATTTTTGGTCATTCTCCTGAGGACTGAAGTTAATTTAACGCTTCTTGCTGCTACAAAAGAAAGATTCTCTTGTGCTCGCCTCTTATTATGACTGTGCATGTTGTTAATATGTAAACTATTTCCTTTCTTTTCGGGAAGCATTTTATGATGCAAAGAAATTATAATGCGCAAACACACACTCAACTTCAAGTTGGATAAATAGAAAAAAGTGAGAAAGGAACAAGTCATGAAATGAGAGCATCAAGTGAAAGGAAAGTACCTGCATTACATTACAAGTTGCTTGAGAGAGAGAGAGAGAGAAGAGACTTTTTGAAAGAGATTAGATAACTAACTCTATCAATTTCAAAGGCTGAAATAATATGTCATCTTGTATGCAAAACAAATAACAAATGAGCTTGTGTCACATTTGAGACATGTCACAAACACGAAATGCGAACATACACATAATTATCTATCCACCACCACACACCACCCTACCACCTACACGAAAATGCACGAATGTACGAATTTGTGAAAGAGCAAATGACAAATGGATAAGGATGTGATGGAAGAACTAAACAGCAAAATGGATTGTGTCACTTATCCTATCCTCTCATTTCTGCTCTAGATTTACAAGTGGACATAATTGGAAATGAAGTAACAATTATATTCTGAAGTAACAACACGAAAAAATATAAGGCTGTGTACAATGTCTGGAGAGCAAAATGCTGTATTAGATACTACACAACTCACTAGACAATTTTCAGTTTTTTCCTAATTTATAATAATAATAATAATTTATTATGATTCTATCTAATTAAAGTAATGGCCATTTATAGGCTTGAGTACTTCACAGCAAATCAGATATGTGAGCAGAACCACATGAATGAAAAAATTGGGGCATGTTAAGATCAAAACTTTTGGTGGTTTTAGGTGCCGAATATTTGTTTCGTTAACTTTGAAAGATTTATTGTACAGGAAGATCTCCCTTCTTCCATGTACGTTAGTCGAATAGATAAAAAGAAAACTGAGAAAAAGTGGGATGATTGCAAAAAAATGATTGGGCTAATTATTATTAATTCAGTTCAATATTACGTCAGTACTTTGAGTCAAAGTTTAGAGGCAAAAAAACTCCTGACATATTTGTTAAATGTGAAGTTTTACTGACTTGACTTTTTCTGTCACTTTTGCATGCTTATCAAAATAAACAAAGATTTTTAGTGAGAATAGTATAGTAGCTCAATCTACCACATACCCACTTAATCCTTTCTAACTTTCCCTTTAGTCTCTGAGAAAACGGGAAAAGTACTCAAGACAGAGCATAGATGAGCGATTGATGGCTTGTCCAACAAACTGTGCAAGACGATCTATCTATTTCTAGCGCAGCAATACTGAACACCAAAAACTTGCAAACAAACCAAAAACTAAGGTCTTTGGCCAACAACACAACGCAAGGTCATTTAGAATACAAAGCAGAAATACAAGTATACACTTTGTGTACAATGCATAGAAAAAAGAGACACAGCTGTACAAAGCGCCCTTTACAAACTTGTTCTATTCTTACTTCCTACACAGTTGTTATACAAGTTGGAAAAATGTAAACAAATTAATACCAAAAAAAATGTTTTGATTTTTACCTAAAATTTTTGTAGTAATTATCAAAGTTTAAATGTGGCATAATGTGAGGCTATTTAGGTGATGATGCATAACTTGAAATTAATGAACTTTGGAGTAGTTTTGCATTATTGCTGTTCCATCATCGTCATCATCAAATGTTATTGCTTTTCCCTGTGACGTAGTTTTAAATGAAACACATCATCATGCATTTATTAGTTTGGGTGTATTTTACTATATGTCTTAGATGAAAGGGCATAAGTAAATATTATATCATCATGGGTTATACAACTCTGTCGTTAAATAATAGTAAACAAATAATTAAATATTATCAGGGTGAAGGTTAGTTAAATGTTAGTGAATGATTTGGGTTTTGTGTGGGTTTGGGCTATCAGTGCAATAGTGTCTTTGTGAAAATACACAGGTGTCAGTCAGATGTGTAAATGAGAGGTTTGATGTGAAAAGTTGAACTCTGCTGCATTTAAGAAAGTATAAACTGTATTTTAATTGTTCTGAGAATTAGTGAAAGTGATATAGCCCATAATTAGTATAGTTAGAAATTTTGCATAGTTGAAATTATTTATAGAAATTAGTTATCTCTAGTCAAGATACGCAGTAAGCACAATACAATAATGCAACGATAATTTGTAAAAAATACTCATAGAAATAATGTAAATGGATAAGGGAAATAAGATTTTTAGGGTAAAAAATAATTGCAAGAAAACGACAAAGTGGTACTTTTGTCGAGTGAGTTAAGCATTATATTGGTGGCGATATAACAATGCGCCATGCCATGCGCTGATTATCTTTGGACAACCGTTCTATTTTGAGTAAAAAATTATCAGGAAGAAAACGCTTCTTCGTTTACAAATTGGACCATGATGGATGACGGAATGCAAGGTAGGTTTTCTACGGATGATGCAGGTTGGATAAATATAATGTCATTTTGTCACAACTATATAGCAGCAATTTAATCTGGCATATTTTATTATTTATGATTTTTTTCAACTTTTGCAGATATATGTAGGGTGTGTCGATCAGAAGGGTCACCAGATCGTCCACTCTTTTATCCCTGTGTTTGTACTGGGAGTATAAAATACATTCATCAAGACTGTCTCGTACAATGGCTTAGATACAGCAGGAAGGAGTACTGTGAGCTATGCAATCATCGGTTTTCTTTTACGCCAAGTAAGTGCTGTAAACTTTGAAATAATTTTGTAAATTGCTGAACTCGGCTAATATCTAGACGCTGTTTTTTTACAGTTTATGCTCCTGATATGCCCAAACGCTTGCCAATCAAGGATATCATCAGCGGATTGTTAACAAGTGTGGCTACAGCCGTTAGATTTTGGATTCATTACACCCTCGTAGCGTTTGCTTGGCTTGGGGTAGTTCCATTGTCGGCATGTAGGATTCATCGGAGCTTATTTACAGGCTCTGTTAATTCTATTCTAGCCCTTCCCCTTGATCTCTTATCTACGTACGTCATACATGCGTTAAAAACTGTTGAGTACAGAAATATTTATTCTTAATCGTAAATTGATTGTTAAATGTTTTACTCAACAGGGAAAATCTTCTATCGGACATTTTCCATGGATGTATAGTGGTTATGTGTACACTTTGTGTTTTTATAAGTTTGGTATGGCTTCGAGAACATATTATGCATGGAGGTGCTCCGGAATGGCTAGAGGCCCCTCAAGAAGACAATCCTATCGAAGTTGGGGATGGAGACGATGTGGATGATAATGTTTTGAACGATATTGACAACGGGAATCTAGATTTAGATGGGGAAAACAACGGTCTGCAACTTGATGTTCAAGCTCCTGCGAATCAGAATGATAACAATAACAACAACAACGTTCAAAATCCCAGAGCAGGGAACGACGAAATTAATTGGAATCCAATAGAATGGGACAGAGCAGCAGAAGAACTGACATGGGAGCGGTTGCTTGGGTTAGACGGATCCCTTGTCTTCCTGGAGCATGTTTTTTGGGTTGTGTCTCTGAACACCCTGTTTATCCTTGTGTTTGGTTAGTTTCTACTATTTATATTTATCTTTCTGACAGAATGATAACTGAATGGGATTGTATTTATCTGACGATTTTTGATTCTTTGCAATTACAGAATTTTCTCCTTACCACATTGGACATTTCACTCTGGCTGGATTGCAGTTACAAGACTTAACAAAAGTACAGCATTTTGAAGGGCTTTTAGTCACATTATGTGGGTATTGTGTTGTTGGGATTTGTCTTGTACTACTTCACGCAATTGCTTCAGTAATGAGATTGAAACGGTACGTACGACGAAAACGTTTTCCAACTAATTTCTTTGAAAGTAAATTCTGATGACGATTTTGTTTTCTCCTTAGATCCAAAAAAGTCCTGGGGCTTTGCTACGTGGTTGTAAAAGTTTGTCTTCTATCAGTGGTAGAAATCGGAATCTTTCCGCTTGTATGTGGATGGTGGTTGGATATTTGCTCGTTGTCTTTATTTGATTCAACACTAAAGGTACTACTAACTTTACGAAACGAATGTGAATTTCTGAGGTTCCTTAACTGATTGTGACTATCCTTGAATCTAATGTTACAGGACCGCGAAGCTACATTTAACAAAGCTCCTGGAACAAGCATGTTTTTACATTGGCTATTTGGAATGATCTACGTCTTTTACTTTGCATCGTTTATTTTACTACTAAGAGAAGTATTAAGGCCTGGTGTATTATGGTTTCTGAGAAATCTTAATGACCCTGATTTCAATCCAATCCAGGAGGTATTGTACCGCAGATTTAATTTTCATTCGCATCGAAAGTTATGTTGTAAAGTTTTAATGTGTATACTTTCATGTTGATTTCAGATGATACATTTACCAATTCTTCGTCACATACGTCGCTTTTTGTTCTCTATGATAATTTTTGGAACAACTGTACTTTTGATGGTTTGGCTTCCTATACGAATAATCAAAAAGGGACTTCCGAACTTTTTACCCTACAACTTTATTTTTACCACGTAATACACAAAATATTCATTCTATTTACATGTTTTTACTTTTACCATTTTATTTGAACAACTATTTTATAAACACATACAGGGAACAAGCTCACGAATTAAGCTTGGAACTAGTGGTTTTACAAGTCATGATGCCAGCTTTACTAGAGCAAGGGCACACTAGAGAATGGTTAAAAACTATTATAAAATACTGGTGTATTGTTATGTCTTGGATTTTGGACTTGCGCTCATATCTTCTGGGTGATGTTCCATTGGAAAATGCCGTAAGCTCAGCAAGACAATGTGAACTTATTTTCCGGGATTACGCTGTTACAACTTGGTTTAATGTTTTATTTTTGGTCTAATAGAGCAATGGCGATGTAATTAACGAAGCCAATCAAGCAAACAGAGAAGAACAAAATGTTGCACCCGAACCACCTCAAGAGAATGCTGAAAACGAGGATCAAAACAATGAAGAACCAGAAGGCGAAGACAGGGAAGAAAACGCCAATAATCACGGAGAGGTCCAAGCAGTAAATGTACAAGTACAGGCTCAAGTTCAAGTCGCTCCGGGGGATATGGGAGCTGCCGGTGGATTAGGTTTCGTGATTGGTGGTGGCCTGGGAGCGGCGCATCAAGCTTTACTTTTGCGGGATGGACCTACTGGATTTCTTCCTTATTCAAGACCCCGGTTTTTCCCTGTGAAGGTAAGTAGAGAAGTTCATTCGTATTGCACAACATGCCATCATTTAAATCGTAAAATAGATTGATTAATCAAGCAACTTTCCATATTTTTCTAGATTGGATTGTTGTTGATGGCCATGTGCTTGACTCTATCTGTTGTCAGTATTTTCATTTTGACTGTTCCTGGTTAGTGGTGCAATATTAAAAGCAGTATCGTTAGCTATCTGATATCAATGTTAACAATGTTCACATACCTACATAATTTATAAATTATAATTGTTCTTTAAAGTTTGGGTCGGACGATTTGTTATGAAATTCTGGTTATCCAATCCCGACGAACCAATTCACGAACTTTATACTACGGCAAGTGGACTCTACGTCACATGGCTATCCGTGCGTCTATTGATTCTATTTTGTACATGGGCCCCCCGCGGCTGGACAGCAGTTTGGGATATGATAAGACGATGGAGCGTTACGGTAAACTTGTTAAATTCATGTTATATTATGTTCCCCTGACTTTTTGTTTGATATGGTTTTGGATCTTCTATATTCATTTACCATTTTAGATGTTAACAAGTACAATGTATCTGAGGACAATCGGTTTATCCTTCCAGGTGATAAAAACGGCGGTAGCAATCGCCCTTTTGATTGGATTTATTCCGTATATGTGTGGACTACTCTTCGAGTTGTTGTTGATTTCACCTTTGAGAGTCCCTCTAACTCAATCCCCAATTTACTTGGCCAGCGAAAATTGGGTAATGGGTACTTTGTATGTTAAAATTGCTTGTGCGGCGGCCATGATGACACCACAAAACTTCTGGTTGAGACGAACTCTGGAAAGGGTAAAGCTATATTTTTTAACTGAACGATACACCATTCAACCTGGCTCGCCTACAATACATGTACAATGATGGCCTTGTTTTACTTAAAGATTTACAACGATGGATTCCGGAACATCAATTTAAATTTTATCATCTCAGAGCTAGCAGCACCTTGTATTGTATTGCTTGGCCTGGCGCTTGCTGTACCTTATGTGATAAGCCAGAGTTTAGTACCTTTCTTTGGTAAGAGTAAGAACAGAAAAATAAATTCAGTAGGAGTAGTTGTTATAAATGCTTTAGTAAGTTTAGTTCATGCTTCATTTTCGACTTTGACTTTTCAGTTACGAATATGGACACGCTGAACTTGGTCCATAGGAGAATATATCCATTTTTCTTGGTCATTGGGTCAATTTTGGGCATCATATCGTTCCAGATTCGACAATTTAAGAAACTATATGAACACATCAAAAATGACAAGTAAGTGTTTATTTCGTGTAAGAAATAAAATCTGACTAAAGCAATCCAATTACAACATTCAATTTTTATTATAAGGTACCTTGTTGGACGCCGTCTTGTCAACTATGAACGACCCCCACCCACTCCACCAGTATCTTCAATTTAATGTCATTGTCGAATCTCCTTCGCTTTACACTTAAACACATCATCGCGAAGTTTTATTGGATTTCGAAAATATTTTCCATTTTTGATTCAGTTGCTACTGATTGGTTTTGAGCTTCTCAGAAGACAATAATTTTTTGAATTCTCTTTATTTTTATAAAAGCATTACTTGCAGTCACTGTCACAACGTTTCAACCTTACCATAAACAGTGCATACTTACGTACATTTTCAGCCGTTAATTTGCAGTCATTGGGATCACAGATACAATTGTAAAAAAAACTATTCTAAAATTTAAAATTATCTAATTGTAACTGTAAAGAGTCAGATAGGTTCCACTTCCCTACACCACTTAGCTATCAAAAATCATCGCCAAAGCATAATAAAATATATACCATATTCTTAACTCGTATGTATTTAGTCTTCGTAAAATAAGCTTTTAACTTAAAATAGCCATAATAAAAATGATAAAATACTAAAAGAACTGACATGTGTGTATTTCCATAAAATAGTCTGAACATTCATTTTATTTGAAACAATTATTCTGTCCAACTATCATTTGAAAGTGTATCAAATGGAATACTCACAAAAATATCTTATATAAAGTACATAACTTTAAGATACATAGCTGGGAAAGAGGTTGCACTAGTAAAATGAAATTCCTTCTGCATCAGCAAAAATTTAGGAATAATATGCTCGATTACCAATGAAATGCAATCATGCTACGCAATGGCTTTGAATTTGAGATGTGAAACCAACGTTTATGAAAAGAATATCCGGTCGAATAAACAGTGATGTATGTAGAAATTTGAAAAAAGTATCAACGCATTTATAGTTTTGGTGAAATTATATATGTAGCTTAATAAATTGAATGATGATTTTTATTTTCGCGATTCATTTCTCAAGGTTGTGCGTATTATCCTAGTAGATTCTGTAGGGTTAGTTAGTAAACGGATTGTTTTTAGGATTTTTCGCAGGATAAATGACGAGAAAGGAAGCTTAAAAATGAACGCACCTTACATTGATTGTGAGTCCGTGATGATGAGAGTTTAGCGTAAATAAAGTGTATAAAATTGTATACTTGTAATATTTTGTGTTGTATCTTGTATGTATGTGAAATAACAAAACGTATGTAATTTATAGTAATACATATATATCAAGATATTAGATGTAAGTAACAAATTAAATATGATGTGCTTACATACGACTAATTATACATACACAAATACATATATGTGATAAGGACCGATCTAGTGTCTCTGGTCATTTCATCGTCACTTTTTGTGCACCAGAGTTGATGAAAAAATAAAGGTATTAATTTTCAGTGCACAATTTTAGTGCACTTTTGTAAATGAAAAAGAATCTAGACTCGGATGTTGTATCAAACTTTTTTCATCAGTGTCATTTGGCATTGGCATCCATAATCCATATAATCCAAGCCTTACAAATTAGAAACGATTCGACTAGATGCTGATGAATGATTCTGTCTCTGTTGATTCCGACTATTTTTACTTTCGAATTGTGTTTGTATTTCGTCTAGCGTTTTACCCTTTGTTTCTGGTACAAAAAGTATCACAAAAATATCACCCAAAAATGCAGCAATTCCAAATATCCAAAAACACCACTGGATTCCAATACTATGCTGGAATTAAAATAGTGAAAAATGAGTTTGTACATTGCGAGTACTAAGACATAAGAATCCTGTCTATTCAGTATTATACCTTGATGTTATCAAACACTTTCGTGACTACGAATGTATTTAACCAGTTGAATGATGTAGCAAAGGCTGAGGCTCTTCCTGTAGAGAGAAAGTGCCCACAGAACGTGAGAAATTGTGCAAAGTTACTCTAATTAAAGTATAGACATTGTACCTTTGATATTTGGAGGCAATATTTCACCAGCCAAAAGCCATGCTATAGGACCAAAACCTGGAGAGTGAAATTAAAATTGAAGCAAATTTGACTCGATGAAATTGACATGATTTATAATTCGATTTATCTGATTTAATTATTAATATTACGGATAAGTGAAAATAATGATTTCTCTCACCCAGGCTAAATGCAACAATGAAGACCATCAAACATAAAAGAGGTAACCAACCAAGATTATCCTTGACAGACGGATCTTCCTCTTGCATGTAAAAGAATCCTCCAAGGACACACAATGCCGCAGACATGAGGAATCCTGACAAAAGTAAAAGTACTCGTCGACCTGCTTTGTCCATTAAAATAGCTGCTATAATGGAAGCTACAACTTGAACCAAACCCACAATGATAGTTGCAACTTTTGGATCCAGCGTGGAACCCGCATCTTCAAATATATCTACTGTGTAAAAGACTATAGCGTTCTGAAAATGGAAAGGAGGAGCAGGAAACGCTAACATTATTATCAGAGCGCGCAAGAAACGTGACATGGCATTTTGTCATGCACTTCCTTCCTGTTCGACTCTATCTGTTTGCCTTAAAAAGCTATAAAAGAAAATGGTATTCACAGCTTTTCTACTTACATTTCCATTCCACTGTTGGAAAAACATCAATGCCAAACTGATCCCAAGCGGTTGCATGATGCTCCGTGTAAAAAGGGCTCTGAATTTCGGGACTTCACTTGCTTCAATACTGGCTTGCAGCTAAATAATAAATAGTGAGTACAAGCAAACGAAACATGTTGAAGCTGTGGTGTAACAAACACTTTATTACCGTATTTAATTCATCCTTCACTTGCTGATGTTGAGTTGCACCCCGAAGCCATTTCAATGCATTTGACGCTCCAACCTTATCTTTACGAGACATTAAATAGCGTGGTGTTTCCTAAAACAATTCATGAAAATGGACACATTGACAAAGGCATTGACTAAATTTATCGATTTTGTGATTTGCACTTTGCAAAGAAAACGATTGAACGAGGCAGCGATACAAGAAAAGCTTATTTACCGGCATGAAGATCATAGCCACAAAAAATATCGCAGGAATTCCGGCGCATACCAAAGCCAGCCAGTTCCATTCAAGAAAATAACCTATTATATACCTAAGAAAAAGCTCATTTTAACCAAACAGTTAAGCATTATCTCATTAAAAGTTTTATTTTCTATTTTTTACGTGAACACTACTCCGCAGTTAATCATTAACTGTAACGAACTTCCTAAGGTTCCTCTTATGCTACTTTCTGCAGTCTCACTTATGTAAACAGGTGCAGCTACAAAAAGATGAAAGATAAAAATGTTATCGGATTGTCTAATTGCAAACCAAAATATGTGCTACTTTTATTTATGACCTGCACTACCTAAGGAGAAAGTTCCCCCGCAGAAACCCTGAAAAAGTAAACCGAAGAATAGCATACAGCACAACATATATAATGATTGATTAGTTTGTTGTCGTTACAAATACCATTATATATGTGAAAATACCGTTATAAAACGACCAGCGAAAATCATTTCTACGTGCTCGGCAAACGCTATTAGAAGCCATCCTAGAATGAACAGTGGAGCTACAAAAAGCATGCATTTTTTCCTGCCAAAATTGTCAACCACATATCCAGCGAAAAAACCTGATATACATGCTCCAATCTATAAAAAGTTAATAATACGCTCAGCTCAATATGTATGCAACATTTCCACTAATGAAATAAAATATTTAGTATCAAATTATTTTACTGGAGCCACGCTGCCAATCCATGAGTGATCTGCCTCGTCCAAATGACCAAAGGTAGTGGAATTCTTCAAGTCAGGCAAAGCTGGAGAAGTATACCCCAAAACTGTCCCAAGTCCCAACGCACCAAGAGTCGCTATAAAAGATAACAGTTGTAGGGGTGCTTATTCCCAAACAGTTTTAATGTGAATGTATCAGAAATATTTCAATTTTACCAACTCCCGCAGCTAAAAATTGAGGATGCTTCTTTGAAGTGAACTCAGTTATAGGATCAGTAGACCTATCCATTGTAATTTGAGTGGTGCCATAAAATAATATCAATCAAGCAAACAAGCTTCTTTTAAATGGTTTAACTTTCCAAGAATACATACTGAAATTGAATGCGTCATTATAGAATACAATGAGAATTCATTTTGTTGAATAACTAGCCTTTCATCCTGTAGCAGCTTTTCATATGCCAGTTCGTTTTCCATATCTCTCATGTATATTTTAAGAAGGAACAAATTAATCTCTGTATTTAAGCTAACGCTACGCTTAGAGTAGAGCTAAAGATAATCATTCACTTAAAATTGTCTAAAATCAGTGCACAAACATGCACTTACCGTAATTGCGTCGAGTATTTAAATGTACCTATTGTACACAATGTTGTTGTTTTATATATTTTGTTATTTTCATGTAGCAAACAAGATTTCTACTAAAATGCACAAAATGAAAAGTAATGATATGTTAATACTTGCGGAGTCACGCTCTTTTGTAGGGATAAAGGAGTATTTACCTTTGTTTGTTTTATGATTCAACTTTGTAGCTTAAATGAATCTCTCTTTGTTGAAATAAGAGCATGTTACTGAATTTTACTTTTCATCTTGATCCTCAAGTGTTCTTTGCGTGAAAAAGGAATCTTCTCAGAAGGAAATTTTCATAGTGCACGTGAACTAGAAAAAAGTAAAGTGACAAGGTATTGTCGATTTTAATTAGTCGAGCATCACCAGGCAGTGATTATAAAACATGACTCATCATGAAAGCTATGTTATATGTATGTTGACTAAAAAATTCAAAATAGGAAGAAAAAAATAAGAGCATGACTCTTTTTTAAGTATAACTAAATTTTTTTCGTAGAATAAGTTATTGCTGTGAGGCAGACATACTATAGGTAAACAAAATTGGCATTTAAATTTAAATAGAATCCCTTTGGAAGGTTAAATGACAAAATGACCATTTATAGAGCAATAAAGAATTCTTGCTGTAGCATTTGTGCCATATGTTAGTTCCATTTTATGTGTATAATCGATGAGTTATTATTGCTTAAATACAAGTTTTTTCAGTGCTGCAATAGTAAAACACATTTTACCGACATGGAAGCATAAATTACTATAATTTATGATCATAAAATTTAGTTTCTGCGTGCTATTTTAGTTCTCCATTCATGCAGTTACAATTTAAGCATTTTGCAGATGCATGTGCTTCTTTCAACTTGTGAATATCCCAAGCATTAAAAAACATGAAGCATGTGACATTACGAATTCAGAAGATTTGTTTTAATGATGCTTCAATAACGAAATTATGCGCTTGAAATGTAATTTTCAAAAATGCAATGGTATTTGGAGAGACGTGAAATGATACATAACTTTGTTGAACGATGGAAATGGAAAACCAGTGTAAAGTGTATTTTTCTTCTTTGCACAAATTAATACATTAGCAGACATTACATAATACAGAATACCTTGTTCATTCAATAATTAATTCATCTGCTGACCAAAAAGATTTGACTACATTTTCTCATATTTAAAACGTTCTCCATTGCAAACAGCAAAAACGGTTTCTATTGAACATGAATTTTACTTTTGTATGTATTGATATTTTTAGTCTATCATAATTGTTGCACATAATTTACGTTGACGATCGTTAACATTGATTGTAAAGACCCACAATTGAAAAATTAAACATAATTGCATTCTTCATATCTCAAAATACTGCAAAAAATTATGAAGATAGTTCAGAGCTCATCTTGAAATTCCTTCTTCGAATTTTCATCTCTGTCCGTTTCAGCGAATAGTAATATCCATGCCAAGCATACCAATTGACACCATTAGCATAAGACTCATGCTTTCCATCGCTTTCATCAATAAAAAGCCCATTCAGGTTAGCCTGTAAATAATAACAAAACATTACACACGTATTTGTCCAAACAATATAAAATCTTCATGGAATATAAAATCTGAATATCTGAAACTATCCGAAATGTTACTGCACTTTATTGTTTTACTTACGTAAACTTATGATAGCAATTTTCATAAGCTATAGTACAACTGAAATTTGTCCCATTTATGTACACTTTATAAGTTAACTCAAAAAAGTGTGAAAAACAAATGTGGAAAAGCTAAGAAAGGGTTATATTATTCTCTTCATAATGTACTAACTCTGTTCATAAGTACGTGAGGTCACATTCTCACACTCACACTACTCTGATTCAGTTTATGTTTTTTCCTGCATTGTATACTTGGCCATATTCATTGTAAAAACACGTACAAAATACTTTCTTTCACGACTACGAGACGCATTCAACGTTTCATGGGCAATTCATTTCTCCCTAAATGTCCCATTGTCCGCAAGTTACATATAAAACTATTAAAATGGTATAAGCCCTTTGAATTATGAAATCTGTGCAAAATTCTTTTCATTTCTATATATCATCTGCGTTTTCTTACCATAATATAGTATGTAAGCATTAAAAACTACTAAAACCTAACTAACATACATACTTGCTATAAATTCTACATTTTTCTGCTTGATTGTAGCAATAATTCTAAACTTACTTTGTTCATTCGAGCAAGAAAGTAAAGTTACATAAATAAATACTGCTTCAGTGACATGTAGCACTCTAAGTAGCATTTAAATTTACTGTACTACTTCATCTATGTTTCTATTTTTCGAAAATGGCACGATTAAAGTTATTGAATCATTTTTTTGTTCCATTATAGTGTGCTTAGTGTTTGATATTAATCATTTATTACTATTCATAGAAAGCATTAATCTAATTTTGATTTGAAATGTAAAATATCAGTTTGCTTTACCTGATGACAACTTTTATACCACCAGGCTCCCTGATACTTCTGGGCGCAATTGACATTCTTCTCAAGGTCGTTATCTTGATCTTTGGTAGTAAAAGCCATTCCATTGTGATAAGCGAGAGAGTCCCCTGCAAATATTCAAGCGTAAAATTTATTGATTGTCTGAACTCCTATCATGGCCAAGCGATAAAGCTGCGATTTCAAATATATTAGTTTTTTTCCTTCCAAAATATCTTTGCAATATAGTACTTCCGTTTTCTATTTTTGTTTCGCAATAGACAATACTGATGCACCCTGAGATTGGAACTTCTGCCATACACCATGTATATGCGTCGTAATAAATGAAAAGAGCAAGTGATTCAAATTCATGTGCCTTTGCAATCAAGTATAAATATGATCAACGATCACACGGAGACTATGTTCTGATGCGATTTCGTGAATCGATTCAAGCCAATCTGGACCGTAGTAATTAAAATAATTTGTTGTCATTAAATTTGAATACTTTGCTTTTTTATTTTGTACCCAATAACCTATCTAAAGATACTGAAATGTCTTCAAATATATTCTAGTGACACACAGAGGTGATTTTTATCAAATACGAAAAAAGGAAAAGTGGTTTAAACCCCCCACATGTATAATGCATGAAAAGTGTTTTTGTAACGTATGGGGAACTTTCAAAGGATAAAAGTTTTTTAAGGGCATGGCACGGAAAAGAAGAAATAGGGCATATTCTTAAAAACGACCTATTGAAGAGTCCCACTTATAATGATGATGATGACGATGGCTCGTTTGGATAATTGCTTCGGGTGCAGAGCAATAATGAAGATGACGAAACTTTAGACATTTCCAGTAATTCCTTTCGAATATTGAACAACGTTTTTGGCAAAAATGTATCTTTTCATGAGTCTGCTATACACCATTTCTATGCATGTATACCTTTGCAAAGGAATGTAATGCAAGATAAAAAAATGTTCTTGTACACACACGAACATATTTTGGGAATACTTTTAAGTTATCTTTTTACAATATTTTCAGCGACACTTTTCCCATTGCACCTATGCATAAACTTTCAGTTTGTTAGTTTCCTTCTAGTGTCTATAGTTTTCACCATAAAGAGTATTATCCAATGAAAAACGAACAAACTTGGTGGAAAGGAAAAGGAATGCATATACTTACTAACTTACTACTACGGCTATGGTCAAAGTTTTACCAGGAGACATCTTCACAAAAATCGTTGTCAGGCTTCATGAAATTCGTTTTTACGAAGAAAGTTTACAGAATTCCCTTACAGTGAGTAGAAAGTAAGAAAATCATTCCAATAACACATGACCGTATTTCAACCAAGTACAAAAATTAATGGGACAAACGCTTAGATCGTTTTAAATCGGGTAATGGGATAAAGGCTCCTACAAGCAGTATTATATGTTACGAGAAAGATTTTGAGATAATTCATGATTTAAGACTCTTTTAAACTCCCATTCTCAGTTTTCATGGTTCATAAATTTTAAATAGAGCTAAAATGTTGAAAAATTGCAGAATTAAAAGTAAAATATTTCTGCTAATGAGACTCCAATCGAGAGAATGAGAGACATATAGCTTATTCATTTAGTCTTGTGTAAATGCTATCATATATGCAAGAAAAAACAATAATGTCAAGTCAAAAGAAAGGTCCCATACCTGCATTGCCAGAGTAGTCGGTAACATAAAGTCTGTACAATTGACTGACATTGGCAACCCTGAAATATCCATACTGAGCCACCCGGGATTCTCCTTCCCAATCTGTCATTTCAATACGCAATTGAAAATCTCCCATTTTCGTCAGCTCCGAAATGGTATCCAATCCTGTTATCACAAAATTTCACACACAGCCCCACACAAAAAAAGCACATTACATTAAAAAGGCTCAATCACTGCAGTTGTACTACAATGCATGAAAATACTATTGACTTGGTGTGTGGTGAAAATGATAAAACTTTTTCTTTAGGTATTTCAGTATAATTGTGTTTCTGTCCATCTGTTCCATCCAATCCCAAATTTATATGTAATATGTATAATATATACCTATCCAATGGCTGTCATCTAAAGTACCAAATCCAGATGAATATTCTTGCCAAGTTTTTTCAAAATCTTCTTGTGTCAGCACGGGTTCCTTTCTCCGCTGGATCACCGTCCAACCGCCACCATCCGATTGTAGATCGCAATATACCTTTCCAAACCAAACACAAACGCCATAATGCTTTAAATGAACCTCTTTTGTACAGTGAGATAAATGAGCATTTCTTTTCTCCTTTCATGTTCATTCATCCTTTCATCTTGGAAAATACTCTGTACACTCTCATCGGATCGTAGAGCTGCAGTTTAAAAACATACCTCTGTGCCATTGTGCTTCATGTCTGATTGTGATCGTGAGTAAAATGGGTATATCCGATAAACGCCGTTGGAGGTTCCACCCATCAGCTGGATTTCCTCGCAGTTTCGCGGATAGTCTATAAATAATGATAGTGACAATCAAAGGAACATTTTCCTTATTATAAGACCAAGCACTTTTCAAGCGGAAATTCCCTGATTAAAAGCAATTACAGATATACTAGGTTAAGGTTTACAGCAATCTTGAAAATTTTCTTCAGCTCATTTAAAAAAAGCCTTGCCCCTTCTTTCATTAAACTTTCACCCATTCAACTTCTGCAAATAAATTGCGTCGCATTATCAAGTTTGCGAATTAACAAAACAATTACCCCCATCAAAAAGACAAGTGTACTCGCTTTCTCCATTTTTATACGTTTTAAAGTTTCAAGTATAAACAAAAAAGGCATACATATCATTACCATTATAGTATAAAAAACAATGTATATTTTTTACCAGGAGATATCATCCTAAGGCATGATGACACATAGGAGGACGACGACGAGGATGCGCCCTTTTCTACAACAGCAGCAGTGGTAGTGGCAACAGAAGAAACATTCTTCTTCGTGTCCTGCATATTTTGCTGAGCTTTCTGTTTTTTCTCTTCGTCATTTTTTGCTGGTGCAGGAGCTAGGCCTGGTGAAGCTGCTGCCGAAACTGTGTTTAGAATACTCGACGGAGATACCACAATTGCTCCTGTTTCTACAGCTGAAGAAGTAGAAGAGGCAGCAGCCGGAAGGGATGTTGATTCAGGCAAGATAGTCCCATCAGCTTGCATGAAATTCCCTATACTGCTATTTCCTAATGGGACCAGAGAAACCTCATCTACGTTCATTTTCATTGGTGATGCTGCTGGAACAAGTTGATATTGGAGGAGCTGCTGGTCTTGTCGCAATGCGTAAATCGTCTTGTTCCCAGTTTCCTCCATAGCCATCAACAAGGACTCTTCAAGTTTCTTTTTTTTATAGAAAAAGTACACAAGACACACACACATACTTACACACAATACATAAAGATAATAATATGGTACAATGAATAGTTGGAAAATATCTTTCTCTCTCTTGTTTTTTCCTCTCCATATGAAACCCAACACAAAAGTTTTTTTTCTGACAAAATGCATAAAGTGCTTCCTCCGGAAAAAGCAGCGGATGAAGCCATTTTTTTCTTATAATAATGAAGGGAATAAAAATTAAATTAAAAAGGAGATGATGATGACGATGGGAAAGTATAAAAAAAACTTTCATGTCAGTACAAATTAGTCTCCCTCGTATCTACTCTCCACTTTCATTTTCATTCATTCATTCATGCTTTCCGACTGATGGTGAAATGAAATGAAGTATTAGAGGAAGTGAGCCGTATATTTTTTTCATTCAGCATATTTTTATCAGCTATGAAAACTAGATGTTGAAGAGAAAGCGGGAGGCTATTAATTATGACATCGAAATGTATTAACTCTCTCTGTGTGCACTGAGTGAGTAGACTAGATAGATAAAAATGTATAGTATTTATACTATTAGTGCCAGACCATCACCAATCATCACCACTACCACCACCATACCACCAACCAGCGCAGCGTGGCATATATATGTATGTATAACTTTTCATTGTAACAGTTTGATATTTTTTTGCAGTAAAACCAAACAAGGACCACATACTTTATAAAAGTTACTAAATAATATATAAAGTTTGAATGTTTCGGGGAGTAAAGATCTCCCATTACATTATTGTGTGCCAGTAGCGTAGAGTTTTACTTTCAGTGTGATGCGATGCGGGGTACTGGGTACGCGTAAAGCTTGGCCATTTTTTTTTGGCTGAGTGGCAATGGCAAATGCATGCTGGAAGCGTATTGGCACTTTGTAAAAATTTCCATTTACAAAACTCTTGCCAATTTTATCCCTACCCATTTTTATACTGCTGGATAACTTGTTTTAATAGATGGAGAGAATGTTGCAATCTTGACTGTCTTAAATTGCGTTATTGGCACTGGAATAATTTTATGTTGTATATGTATTTTATACGTGTCTTGTTATATCAGCTATCTTCATCTATTGAAAATGGATTATATGTAGATATTAGGCATCATTTAAGCATTGCAATAAAGTTTTGTTTTGCGAGGAAGGTTCTTCAATTTCATGCATAAAAAGAAAGTTTCTGTCATCCAGATATCTTTTAATTTTGGCTTTTGGTGAATTTTCTTGTGAGATGAGATGAGAAAAAAAGAAGAGTTTGTTGGAATTTTGTGGTTTGGCTTGGTTTTTTTTCGTTGGGTTTGGCAAAAAGTAGGAAAAAAAGTTTACATAACAGATGTGCTTGCTTGTCAAAGAGTTGACGTTGTAATATGTATGTGCCTAGCCTTCGCTTGATTTGAACAAGACAACACAAACACAAAACAGCCATAACTGCTTTAGACTTTACTGCTGCGGGGATTTATAAAAGTTTGAAAGTTTCCAGGGCTAAAAAAATGGTTTCCAGCTGATTCATGATGGGATGATAGTTTACAAGACGTATGATTTGGCTTAAAGTATATTCCATACATATTATACTTTATCGATTTTATAAAGGAAACAGCAAGCACCACAGCTTTTTACTTTATAGACATGAAACTACCTTATGTATATTTCAAATCTCTACAAAAGTAGGCATAACATTCTCATTCGAATTTCAAATCTCAACGATATTTTTTTCTCTGCTGACTTGACTTGACAAGACAAACAGAACACTGATAACTAAACTAACAAGGAGGAGGAAATGGGAAAATTTTAGTTTATTTCTGTCCTTGCAAAAAATAAAGTGAAAAAAGATTAGATGCATGCATCTTGTATAACACAAGCCAAAAACTTCATTTGGTTTTGCTGTACCATCACCATCATGACTGTTGAGTACACTGTAACATCAGCAATCATATTAATATTGATATGTAAATTGGTACATCACCACACGGATTCAGGAGAAGGAAATGTGAAAAATCATATTTTCGTAAAATGAAAACCTGTCACTTTGTCACTAAAGATGACAGTGCAGGTTGAACAGTTTTTTTCTCATGGAGAAGGAGGAAGTAAGGTTCAAATTTCAACTTTTGCAATATTTCATCCGTTACTTTAATTTCATGCTCTTTGTTTTGCAATGATTGCAATTTTGCTGACGTCATAGGATAATATGTGTATGCACACGAGATATTTTGTTAGATCTATTTTTAAAGCTGTCGGAAACAGCACTTACCTGTACATTATAGATGGCTTGCACGGAGGCTTGACCAACGTCACCCAATTCTGACCGGACGCTTTTTAGCTCAGTTAAAACCTTTATCAAACAGATAAAATACATACAACCGTGACACATTGTGACGGAGGAGGATGGGAAAAAGTCATTGACCATATAGAATGATTTATTTTTAGAATTCTTAGTATTCGTTTTACTTCGTTTGAAATTCCAACTGACTTGTCAGTTTGTTGTATTGTCTCTTTTGATAAGTCCAACAATATCTGCGTGCTATGGAATGGATTACCTCTTTATAAAATTCTGTAATGTTATTTATTAAGCACGTAATTTTAAATGAAACTATTTTAAATTCTTACGAAACTGCTGATTGTATAACTTTCTCAATCGCTGTATCTATCCGGTCACTCATCATTTCCATTTCAGATTCCAAACGTTCCTCAACTTCTGTCAGTCGTGTAGATTCTTTAGCAATGTTGTTAGCTACATAGCAAAACAAATTTTTTAAAAATCGTGCTGATGCGCCTCATTCATGTGTAAACCACTTTTAAGGGGATTTTATACCTAACGACCGTATTTCATCAAGTACAATATTGAATTTGGTCTGCTGCTTGATTGATTCCGCTTGAAGTGATTCTTGGGATTCACGTAATTGAGAAAGCTTAAAAGCAACGGGAAAACATGCAAATGCAATAAAATGGATAACAGGACATCAAATATTTTGCAGAGACATTGGAAAATAAATTGGAGAAAGTAAAGAATGTGATAATATGCAAATTATGTACCTGACTTAACAAAGTAGAAAGATGTGCATCCAGCCTTACAAATCTGAAGGCTTGTGTGATTACATCTGCATTATTCTTTGAAATCTGCATCAGGTTTACAACCCGAGCAACTAAACTTTTACTGCTGCTACCATCATCAATTTCCTTCTCAGAGGAAGGCGCCATAGCCATTGACATATCCCCAGTAGTGGAAGCAGCAGTTCCCATTATCCTTACTACATTATTCAACGTTTCCAGCATTTGTTGGTGTTGTTGGTTTTCTTCATCATGTACCTCTTTTGAGAGTTTACTTGGTAAAGATCTGTTCAGTCCGTTCCCTTGATCTTGCTTGCTGTTGTTCTCACCATTGTCTTCCAAGTGATTGTAAGTGTCAGTCAAAGATTCTCCCTGCACATTCCATTCCACAAACAAAACATACAAGATGAAAGCAAGCACCTCACTCTCTACTTTTCGTTTGGACATACGATATTGCTGTATGTACTATGTAGGCACAAAAGGTAAAGAATTTCAACTCAATTGGCACATTCCATCTAAATAAGTACCTGGTGATGTCGATGACGTCTCAATACATCCAGTGATCTTCCTCTGGGATGAGGTTCTGTAGCCACACTTTTTATTACCAGCAGTATTAAAAACAGACATTTCAGTCTATCGCAGGTAATTTTATGGTGAAACGAATAAAAGCGGTTGGTTCCGTTATAAAACATTTTAGAGGATGATTACACAAAATAATTGCCCTATTATCTCACACGTATTACACTCACACTTTATAGACACATAATAATCAAACTACTTTTCAAGCATTAAAAAAAGACAAAAATCTGCTGGTTGCATAATAAAAACCAAGAGGAAAAAGCTCATTAAAAAGCTGTGCGAGCACCTATGTCTCTTTTGAAAGACTAACAAGAAGAAGAAAACTCCAAACAAGAAATTCAAAAGAAACAGAGCAATTCCTTCATTTTTTATTCGTGTGTCGTATGTCATCATTATAGCATCAGGAGAAACAGGCTCTAAAAAAATTCCTTTGGGAAGGAGTGCTTGCTCTATTATGTAAAACTATTAAAACAACTCTCTGATTTACAAGTTCATAGTGCGTTCATTGTACACACCACAAAACTGCACATTATTTTTAGTATGAATGCTTTTGCTTAGTTAGTTGGCTCGTTCACTGGCTTTTTTTGTGACATAGGTATATATGGCAAGTGAATGAATAAAAAAGAATTGTGTAATGTGCCAACAACGCAACAACTATGAAAAATAAAATCTTCACATTTACACACACTTTTTTTATCTACTTGTGTATATCTTTCGGCAATCTCTTTTTCACGCATATTTACATCTTTTTCTTCGTGGTAGGCTATTAGAGCATACTCACTTGTCTTTTTCATATTTTTTTTGTGGAATATCCAGTGGGGTTTTTTGTGGTTGGCCCAAATTCATGATTCTGTCATTTGACTCTACTTTTCATTTTCAAGTTCAGAGTGGCTTGTTGCTGAAGATTAAAAATGCAAAAAAGGAAGAAGTGATGGGGTAATGGAGAATGTGTGTAATAACGCGTTTCAAAAGTCTTGATCTTCTTGACTTACGACAAAAAATGCATCTCATTTATTAAAACCAGAAATACACTGCTGCTTACAACTTAGCTGATAGCTTGTACATGTTAGTGATCTTCAATCATCAACATCATTTCATGGCGGTGCCACTACTGGTGTTAACCATTTTACAGCCAAGTTAAGTAAGCTAAACGAGTAAAACCACAACATACAGAAAGAAAGATGAATACCGTGCCTCATACCAACACAACCACGTAAAAGCCTATGGTTGGAGTATTTCACTCAACACCCTTTCCTTTATATTTACACTTTATCTGCTACAACTGTCCAGTGAAGAGCAAATAAATGTGAAATATGGGAATACTTAAAAATCTAAGATTTCTTCCTCTGTAGGGTTCAAGATAATCTTTTTATAATATCTTAACTTGAGAAGGAGAGTAGATTAAAAATTGATTTGAAGGTTTTTTTCAACTGCAGCTCTTCTCTGATCTTGACAGAAAGATAGATGAGTAAAGGGTAATAATTTTGGTGTTGAAAGCTTTTCAGCATTTTTTTGTGATGATGATATTTGGAAACTGGTTTTAAAATGTACTAGGCTTCATATCAGTGATGTCAGTGACGTATTTCATGAAACGATAACATAAAATATTCGTCTAAAGACAAATGCAAATGGTGTGATATAAATTTAAACTTCAAGCAAAATTCAGTATTTTAATACTTTTCTATGTGAATTTTTGCAAGGACCCTAAGATAACAAAACTAATATGAGAATGGAGGCAGGTTCAAGGCTATTTGCATGAAATAAAGATAAAGGCTTTGAAAAATAATGCTGCAGTTTTGTAGGATTATTTATTATCCAAGAAGCAAAATGTTGGAATTGGAGAACATTTGCTTCATCTATGCTATTCCAGTGCACTCACTCTTTTATAAGTTTTGAATCGTTAGTTTCCTCGTGTCGTTGTGCAATATAATGCGGCACTTGTTTTATGTGACACATTTTTTACGTATTTCTTTTTAGTACATGATTTTTTGGTTTGTCCGTCCGTCTGGTAACTTTGTTAATGCATATGCATATGTTATAAGAATTCATCTTCGTAATAACGTGCTAAAGGGGTTCGAGGGTACCATTATTGAAGGATTTTACATGATTTGCACGCTCCGAGTGTCACCAGTCACAATTATATTCTGATCGAGTTTATTTAAATGACAACAACGGATAGACTTTTGATCTGTCACTTCAGGAAATCGGTTTGAGGCTGTGCAATATTTTAAATGGCTTCCAATTGCGTAAATGCATGCTGGTATTATGACGCTACTTCTTTAAAGTTTGCAATGCAGTGCAGTATCTTATTAGTTTGCTTGCCCAAATGATTTGCAACATTTGTAAAATTCGTAGAAAAGCTAGTGCAAAATTTCCTTTCCTTGCAACCAGCATCTTTCTTTCATGGACCATGACTGCTAGTTAGAAAGTCGAAATGGAATGGGAGATTTTTTACTTCCTACTACCTATTGTAAATTTGTATGACCATGAGCGATATCTTATCATTTGTTCCGAGCAAACGGAATACCAATAAATTCCCCGTGTGCCTTTCCTTTCCATCTTTACGACTCTCATTGTTCAATTGCCTTGCTGCCTTTGATGTTGTTTCTCAAAGTGTTTTGTCTTTGCCTTTTATATCGTAAAATTCGCAAAAGCTGCTAACAGAGAAAGGCGAGAGTGAGAAAACAATATTATCGGTCATCGGTAACTTTACGACTTTTCTTTCAATGCACCGATGCCAGTTCTGTGATACAGTCTTCTTCTAACTTACTCAAAGTACATTAATAATGTTATTTATTTTAGCTCTTTGTAAATATTAGCACTTGTGTAGATGTCTTTACACATTTCGTTTACCTTGCACACAATCCATTGTAGTACTATCAATTTGTTGTAATAAAGCAGTCTCGTAATCCAATGTTTTTGTTAGATTACATCGTGTTATACAACTGTTCCAGTTTACTTATCAGATTATAAAAAGGGGTTAGCGTGAAACTCCCTTAATCTTCAGAAATGGACTGTGCAAAAAAGTTCACTTGAACTTAAACTAAGCCCATGCAATAATATGGGTTTTATAGTCATAATAATAATCAAGGTGGTATGGTGGTAATGATGATGAGTATGAGGGAGGAGACCAAGGCGTCCAACAATGATAAAAAGGTAGACTTTACATGTGTTATTATCATTGCAGGGCAAAATGTTGCCAGAAATATTGTCAACTGTATATTCCTATTTATGTACGCATGTTTGTACTTGAGCCAGATCTCTAGAAACATTACTTTTATTTCATTCCCTCTGAACTTCTTCTCTTCTTCAACTTGACAACTCTATTTTTTCGTCACAAGCCATTGTAGCTTATACCTAGGACATTTTGCATTGTCATTTTAAAACCTAAAATGGGTAACCGGGACATACCGAAAAGTATAAAATGCTTAAATGTTTTAACACTAAAAACGTACAGTACGTGTCTATCCCATCCCATCATCATACGGTGAAAGTTTAATGCTTACTCTATGCTTAAAGTTTTTCCAGCAGTTTGGGGAAATCTTCAAGAAATCGACAAAGTTGGTGGTTTGTAAAAAGTTTTGATCTTTCTAAAAATACATGATCACTTGAACTAAAATATTTCAAGGCGTGTATATAGTTTGTTTGTTACACGTACAAGCAAACTTCCACGGTGTATCTTTCGCAAAACATGCCAAATACTGAGCCAAAGACGGACAACTAAATTGCAAAGAAAAATTGGACTGTTCCAGTTATTATTGACATTGGCTTAAATTGTGACGTCTATTTCACAAAAAAATAAAATGTGGTCCATGGGACACCTTATCGACCGACATATTTACTTGTTTGATGATTTGATGTAAGGTTCTATAAAAAAGTTGATGCAGTTTACCAGATAACAAAAGTATATATAGTGTTACTGTTAGTGGCGAGACAGTAACGTAACACTTTCCTTTGCAGTATCCCCAAGTAAATTTACTGGTGAGTGATATAAAGCATAAATGTATATCTATAAATATACGTCTCATATATTTCGTATTACATATTATTTAGAGCTTATATATCTAGCACCAACCCACAACTCCCAGCCGACTAACTACATCCAGAAAAAAACAGAACACATGTGCTATATAAACTGAAAAAGTGTGACTCGATTATAAACTAACCAAGTGCTACGACTTCATACGACAGTGCAGAATCCTTTTGAGCCAAGCTCTCTTTTTCTTCAACTATAGGAATTTTCTCTTTTTTCTCCTTCTCTACACGCTCACTCTACTTACAAGAAGAACACTCGAAATTCTTCAATAAGCACAAAAAGGGTTCAGTTCAACAGTGTAGCAACAGAGAAACAAACTTACAAAGATGGATTGATATTCCATGAGTTGGGTAACAAACAGCACGAATCATTAAAAGAAGCAAGGTATTTTTTTCTCCTAACCTTTCCTTCTCTTTTTTCTTATGTAGCAAGGCATCCTTAAGAAAAGAGAAAAAAAGAAAGACGAAAAATACCTACCTGTAGTCTTCTTTTTTTCTGTTGTCAATGTTGTTGTCAATATCATTCAACTCCCAGAGTCACAGTCAAGTAAGCAATATCGTGGTCGGGCTTGAGCTATTCGATGTACTAGATGCGATCACATCACAAGGATGAGAAATTGAAGTACATGCACAAAGTACAAATATACACACAATATTACAAAATATAAAAAAGAAAGCAACAAAATGCAATGAAATGAAATGTGCAATATACGTACAGACAAGTAGGATGAGTGAATAGAAAGTAAAGTAGGCACACATAAAATACAACTTCTTTATATACACATTGATATGTTTACAAGTGTATATATTTTTTGTTTTAATACTTTTATATTGAATAGGACATATTAAATAAGTACGGTGGCTTTTGCTTTGCTGCTTTGTGTGATGTGAGGAGTGAAAAGACTGTCTTTTTTTCCTCGCACACAACACAACCAACCAAGGAAAGCTTTTTGGTGTGTGTGGATATTTAAGTATGTACATACATAACATATTACATTTTGTCCACGTTGTTTTTCTGCTTAGTAAAGAAAAAGTATCCTATGTACACACAACTTATAATCACGATCGCCTACCAAAGTACTCTGGTAAATATGGCATATATAGAAGCAGTGGTGGTAGTGGAGGTGGTGGTGGCAAAAGCATCCTTGTTCTCCTCTCGAACGATGAAGTCGTGGTGTTCTGGTCGTTTTATTTCTTTCTTTTTTCTCTCTCTCGCTTTCTTTTCCTTTTGGCAAAAATTTTCTATCGGGATGCAGGTGGTCGTGGTTGTTGCAGAGTTATAAGCATCACATCACATAGGATTGAGAGAGAAAAAAGGAACAAAACCTAACAGCAGAGGACCTGACTTGGCAGCCAAGCAAAACCAAGACCAAAAAGAGAAAGAGGCAGTCACACACACAACAACCCAAAAAACGATGAAGAATTTCAACATAAGCTTTTTTATGTACAGTACAAGAACAAGCTATTGCTCTGCTTTGCTTTACCCTCGTTTTCTTCCCTCTCTCATAATCATATAGAGTAACACTCTCAAACCAGTGCGCTCTCAGTTGTCTCTTGCCTTTCTCTTGGAAATAATCGGTTGTTCGTCTTCTCTGGAAGCACCATCATCATCCTGTGCCAGGGCACCTAATTTTTGCTCTCATCTCACTATTCACCATACTATCATCATTACCATCTATCTTCTTGATATTATACAAGTACACTAGCACAAAAATAACAGAGCAAAATTTCTTTCTTTCTCTTTCCCTTCCGCCAAAGTTTATCTTCTGATCTGACCTAGCCCATCGTTCTTCGTAATAATCAGAATCGTTATCACGGAAAAAAAGCTTGATCTAGTTTTTTCCCTCACCACCAACTTAGCAAAAAAGTTACACCTTCTTCTCCCTTTCATTTTTCATCGTCATTCAAGCCAAAAAAGCCAACTTTGATATCTTTTCAAAAAAAATAGAATATTATATAACCTTCCATACATCCCTGCTAGTTCAGCAATCAACACGTCATCCTCCTCGCTCGCAGAGTAATTGCTTCCTCGACTTTAATAACAAGTAAGACACAACAAAACAACAACAAAAAAAGTAGCAACAGGAAGACACATTTTTTAAACGTAGTAATAAGCATAACATGTATAAAAACATTTCTTCAGCTCAGCAGAAGAAAAGGCATTAAGTATAAAAAACCAACTTTATTGTATCGCTGCGTTGCACGCTACCTCGATTACGTTTTTCTTCTCTCTTTCTCTATATTTACCTTATTGAATGTCTCAAAGAATGAAAATTTTTGCAAACCAAATAACTCTCCTGCTTTACTTTGTGAATGGCTATGTAAAAAAACTAAACTAACTGAAAAAAGCGGCTAACATCATGACCGTACTACTAACAAATCAAGCGCTGCGCATACTTTATTGCATAACTGAATATTATACAACTTTTCAATATAAATATAGAGTATCTTTTGAGAAAAAACTACAAAAAGAGAAGGCGTTTTCACATGAAAACAAATTAGCATTTTTATTCTGTAATTTTGAACATTGTTGATAGGTGCGTATATTCTATTCTGACAACTTTGTTGTTCATCAAGTCATAATTCAAGTAAAGCTGTCATACAATCTTGTACAAAACAGCTAACATGCGTCTCTTGGGGGAAAGAGAATCTCATGCAGTTTTTTGTTGTACTATGTACACAAGCATTAATTAAAGTAATTAGGGATAGCAAAGAAAGCCATTGTTGATTAGTCTCTACTCTTAATTAGCCAACCAAATTCTCAGGCTAATATTATTATTAAGACATAAAAAGAGAAAAACATGTATGCGATTTTTTTCTTCAAATTAATACGAGCCGAGCAACATAAGTAGATAATAAGTATAATTATATTCCTACCAAACCTATCCATATAATATCAGGACATGCAACATATAAAAAATAAAAATGTATACAAAAGCACTGGAAATTGGACAGAGCGGATTTTTTGTGATAATTTTTAATACAAATATAGAACAGAAAACGTGACATTTTTCATTTATTTCTCTTTCTGTCTCTATTTCTTTTTGTGAAACAAAGGAAACACCCAGCATACCCAGCTCTCTCTCTCTGTCTGTCTCTCTCTCCAGGAAAGTTCCATATTTTACCCAGATACTGACAAAGCTCTAATTCAAGGAAGAATATACGGGACAGGTAAGCCTCTTGTCTATTCTGTAACAGAAGCACACACACAACAAAAAAAACTCCCAACAGAACAGAGTAAACATCACACTAGTACATATTACATAATAAATTCTAAGTAGTAAGGATTTTTTCTTATCTCATGGTAGATTTTTTTGTCTAAAAAAGCTTAAGAAAATGGTTTCTTATTTTTTCTCATCTGTTTAACTTTTTTACCAGTGTGTTTTTTCTTTCTCTTGTATTTTGAATGCATCACCACTTTTTTGTCTACGCAAACAAGCTTTTCTTCACATTTTAACATTTACCTATCTAATATTTTACATGCAAACCAATAAAACATACTAAGCTTACATATTTATGTATTTTTATCTTGTTTTCTTTAAACTAGTACACACGCGATTTATCAGATCTTTCTGGCAGGGTGATTTTTTACAAGAGATATCATATGAAATTGTACCGGTATTTCTTGTCGAAAAAGTCCATGAGATTTAAAGCCAAAGGGCAATGTTTCATGATGATCATTCCTCTCTCATCGTGTACATGTCTTGCAATGTTAAAATGTGTTTATACTCATTCGACTAGACAGGTAAAAGTAAACATTTTGCGTAGATAGATATACAATACCATATTTAACATAGAAGCAACCAGTAGAAGTCTGTATAGTATTATGTAGCATGAATATAATGTCATGTTCAGTAGGTCAACAAGCTCATATGGATTCGAGTAGGTTGTACTCTAAAATTTTCCGGGTTTGGTCTACTGTGTAATGAAATGTTGTACAAGTGTAGTCGACAGATACCTAAATATTTACTACATTCACCTAGTCCTGTATAACAAAAGGTAGAAAAGCACCATGTAGTGTATGCGAGTAGCTAATATAGGTATTACTTTCACTTTACGTTTTCACTACCATTTCTCAGTTTTATAGGCAAGTTACCACAATGCATGATAAAATGACGCTTAACGATATAATGATTCCAGTTTTATATAAGGAAAAGAAACTAAATTGCATTGCATGCAAGTTAGTTTTATAATGTGTCTAGAGTCTACGTACATTGTATGGTTGCATGATTGGATAGAGTTTTTCTTAATGTTTTTGAACTTGTCATTTCATTTACAATTAAGTTGTTCAGAAAGTCAACTTATAAGTCTGCTGTTGTTAATAGTCTAAACTTAAAACATGGCAGTATTATAAGGACAAGTATTCATACGTAATTTGCCAATTTACCCTCTTTGTTGAGAAAACAGATTTTCAAGTAATCAGGCAAAGTCACTTTAAAAAAGTTATTTTATCCTTTATCAAGTATAATTTTGCAAATAGAAAACGTATTCTTAGACGAAATACATTTCCGGGGAATATAATTTATTTTATGATTAAAAAAGGATTCAATTTCCTAACGGAAAAAATACTAAAAGCAACTAGCAAAGAGTAAATTCTATATGTATCCACTGTGATAGCTTAAGTGCCTGTTTACATGCATGTCTTATAATATATGCGTCGTTAGTCTTCACAAACCCCAATGAAAAAACTTTCTAAGTAATCAGAATATTATGTGCATGCCTTAGGATTTCCCAAGATACATAATTCAAGATTCAGCAAAAATTATTTTGTGACCCTCTTATTTATTGACATTCTCTTTCAACCTACCCCACTGTCCACTTTTCCAGTAATACTACAAATAAACAGTCACATGCAGCATTATTATTATTAGTAGAGGTTAGGTTAATAATATGGAATATTATCGTAAAGCTGCAGTACTATTCATTGCAATTGATTTTATGAACATGCACGATTGGTGAAAGTGACAGCACATTACTATTTAATAGCGTGCTTTTACCCCAATACAATTCAATCAGTAATATTTTTATGGAAATAAGCAATTTCGAATGTGCAAAAATGTAGTCACTTGCTAGAGTATACTGTGCATATTTTATTTACGAATGACTATGCACAGCTAGGACAAAAATGAACATTCGTATTCAAGTCGCACTATTTTCTCTGATTCGCATAAATTTTTGCATGCGCTATTTGCCTTATTATTTGTACAGTATATAAAGTATATGTACTGCCCAAAAACTTGAACTTTCTAAAAGTTTTAAGAAATGCAAGTTTGTATGTCCGTCTATTTAGCAATACGTTTAGTAAAGAATCTTAATTACTAACATGTAGACTCAATTAAAAGTTTAATTTATAATTAAAATTTTCAGAATTTCGCTACTTCTGCTAAATGATTTTACTTTTCAAGTACATTTTACATCCCTATTTATTAATTTTCCACCGCAGTTCTAAAAACATCTAGATTTACTCCATTTAATTCCAATCCACACCGTCATGAATCAGTGCGTGTGAATGCTAAAAGAAAAAGTGAACGTGTTCATCCTACCATACAGAAGCTTTACGTATTTTGTTTAGATTGCTTCAGAGCTTTACACTAACTCAACGACCTTTCTCTTCTTTGCCCGTATCTGAATTCATGCAAATACCACAATAAACACACCTCCATACCAAAAGAAACGCAACACAAAGTATCCCAAAGAAGATTTCATATATTCCCATTTAACACTACCAAATAACAACTCGCTTTTCTCTCCCTTTTCTCTATTTTGTCCGCACACTTATTACTGTCGGTGTGGTAGTAGCATGGTCACATGGCACTACTGAACTATAATAATTTAAAAACACTGAACGTGTCTGCGGTATAGTAGTAGTGGCACTAGTACTTTTACTACCGCACCCAATGCATACTACTTAACTAACCAGCATGATTCAAATTTCACCACGAGAAAAAAGTAAGCCAAGCCAAAAGAGAGAAAGGAAGGAGAACAACAATAGGATTTTTAAGCAGCTCGATGGCATGGCTCATATATAAATACTTTGATAGTGTGTAAGTGTGAGTGGCTCCGCACTTACATTTACATTTATTTTCACAATTTTCTCTCATAGCCGTGTAGATATATACATATCATATTTTATTATATACACACTATGCAAACTTATACAAAAAGAAAATAGTATGAAGTGAAAAGGATAAAATGGAAAATCCGTTTAGCTTTGGAAAACTATGCAAGCATGTACAATGCATAGTAGTTTTGTCGTAGTGTTTTTCTCCTCATCCACTATATAACTACCACCTACAATAGTAGCAAAACTATAATATTCTCACACGCCAGCAGGGCAGAAATGTAGGCTGAACCTCTCTCTCTCTCTCCTTGTCATGCTGCATGCGTGCATACAACACACATACCTATTTTTTGTCTCATACATTTTATTGTAAAAAGGAGCCCATGAAAAATTTCCTTCTTTTAAACTAAGGAGCGATATTATTTTATATTCTCTCTTAACTTCAAAAATACTGGTGTGCATGCATGTACAATGTATGAATACTAAAAAGCTTGTTCTTCCATGCTTGCTTGCTTTTGTTATGTATGCATGTGAGTGTGTGTGTTCTTGGGTGTTGCTACTGCTGTTATGCTGGTAAAATGTAACCTTTCTTTTTTTCCAAGATACTTTATGCCTCCATATATATCCCACATCACATCCCACCTCTCTCTCTCTCTTTCCTCTTTGAGACGAAGAAAGTTACGGTTTTAAACTGAAGAGATGCCTTTTCTTGAGAATTCATGAACCTCTCTGCTATTACTGCCACATCAGCAGAAGCTATATGTATATTGTATGCATGACCCTATTTTTCCTCCCATCCATCCATCCCGTTGAAGAAGAATAAGTAAAGTAATGTAGGAAGTAGGAAAAAGAGTTGAATTATACATTCCTTTTCAAGTTTCCAGTTGAATTCTGGTAAAAGTAAAGGGACATGGGTAGGGACAGGTCCCAACGTTGAAGGGAAAGTTTTTTAGGTGACTGGTGGTCGTGGCAGTACTAGTACTACTATCCAGTGCTCTGTTTTTTGGTACATGTTCTTTGTACTATTTGTATTTTGTACTTTTAGCTTGCAGTACACACATTATATTTATCATTGCTACTAATCCACTGATGTTGTGTTCTGAACCCACCAACCAATTGTACAGGCGTTTTTTTGGTAGTGCATGCATGCATGCATGTCGGCAATATAATATAAAATCTAGAACAGTTACAGTCATAGTGTGGCAAACCTCCAAGACACATTTTCTTACTAAAAAATCCACCAACCAATTTTTACTGGAAACTGGAAAAAATAAAACATAACATTTGTACGAGAGAGTAGTATATGTAATTAATTTTTGGGCATTCAGAAAAAACGAAGATTGTGTAGCTTTTTGCTGACTTTAAAGAAAGGACAGAGAAAGGAAGGGAAATTGACTAAAAGAGAAAACGATAAAAAAAAAGTAGAAAGCAAAACGGAAGAAACAAGAAAGAAAAGGGGAAATAAGAGAAAAAAGAAAGTTTCTGCTGGTGCTCCTTTCACCACCACCACCTTTCTTTAAAAGTGTGTGTGTTTGTTACTATATAGTATAGTATATGGTAACGTAATGGACTGTTGTAGAAGTTGTTGTTCAAGTAGCTGCATATGAATGGGCAAACTACCAACCAACATAATAACATAAGTTGTTGGTCTCTCTCTCAACTATAATATTGTCTATGTATATATGGTAGTTTATATCGAAACCAAGAAAAAACGCAACTAGAAAGAGAGAGAAAGCTTTACTCAGACTATATTAAACTTGATGCAGTAGTAGTGGTGGTGGCAGAGGGAAGCTATCGCCGCGGCGTCGTAACTGAAGCATTGGCAAATGTTAAAAGTAGTTATCTAGCTAGTATATTCAAAGAATATTTTTCAGTTGTGCAATTGCCACTGTTGTAGCTGTATGCTATGTTATTTTTGTGAGTGTGTGAATGTTTCCTTCGCGTGAAAAACAATAAAAAGCGTTTGGATTATTATTAAATGCAAAACATATAAACTGCTGCTCGGCTCGTCTGCTGTTTTGATGTCATTTTACTGAAAACGCGGCTTAAAAGAAAAATTTAACGATAATTTCTTATCAAACATTGCTCATGTAACTGACCATTTCAACTAAATAACTGTAATGAACATTTTTTCATAATAATTTTCTATTGTGGGGCGATCTACTAATCTATAATTGCATATTATTGAAAAGGAAAGGACAAAAAAGGGATCAATTTGCAATTATTGGATACAAAATTTATCTGACTTGATACATTTTAAAATACTAGTTATATTGTTGTTGGTATTGTTGATGTATTGTTGTTTGCGTGTATATATATTTATTATATTGTTGCTTGAAATTCTGTACAAATAAAAAAATAGTAGCTGTTGCTTTGTGTATTGGTGAGAAAAGTTATTATAGTGCAGTTGCTTTTGTGGATTATTTGTGGTGTAAGAAAAAGAAAATTCCTTCGGAAAGAGAAAAAACAAAACTTGGCATTTTCTTCTTAATAATATATTACATATTACGTTTGTATGTTAGTTGTCAAACAAAAACTTTCACTATCTTTATTTCTTTTGGAAATTCCATTAAAAGAAAGTAGTGACCAGTGAATAGAAAAAAATTATATAAGATATACATGCATGTCCACTCCCCTCATGAATGAATGAATGAGAAAAAAACAAATATCAGAGTCAGTAATAATTCGTCCGCCTACTCGACAACAAAAGTGACCAAAATTCTATACCTAAAAATATTTGTACCAAAAATACCATCTAATATTACTTTTATATAGAATATTAGATATTAAGTTGGTGGGTTTTACTATCCCACGATACTTAAACATTCCGCATCCCTGCTTTGATTGCTACATAGAAGAATACAGTTATTTCATCAAAATCAAGAAATAAGCGGTTATAAAAATACAGCTTGTATGAACATCGCAAAAAATTAAAATATAGTGGGGTGCCTTACATGCATAACTTGTATTGCTTCAACCTGCAATCTAAACAACTCCAGAAATTAAAACGAAAGTAAAAATTAAAGTTTAATTCGCCTCCAATTTTGATAAACTTTCTACTTGTTGGAAACAATACAAATTTTTATAATACGCAATCATGTTCACCAAGGCTCAGCAGTTTCTCAAGGATCTTCGGCCGGTGAAGGAACTTGAAAAAGTTTGGGGCGATGTGCAAGTACGCTCAGAATTAAATGTTTCGAACCACAAAAATATTGTTTTCAATGCAGTTTTTATGCCAGAATGAATTTCAGAAATTGTTTTAAAACTTTTAATTGTTTGTTACTTTTAAATGAGAATTTAGCAATTTTCCTTGCTTCTTTCAATACTTCTTGTTTAAAACTAAGCTTTCCATTTTTCTTTTCCTCACAAAACGCTACATTTTATAAACTTTTATAATCATTCAAATAATTTTCAATTTGGATTCAAGTAACCTATTTCAATTTTATACCCTTTGATTTTTTTCTCGATAAAATCACAATTGCTTTTGTTACGTTGAATATTTATCTCTAATCAAAACACTTTAAAAATGTATGAAAAAGGAGGAGCGTCATATTTCCAAATGAAAAGTTACAAAAAACGGTGTAATCATTTTTAGTCCTTATACAAAAATAATACGTCAGATTCTTTCAATTAGCTATGAATAAATACTTCTGAAATAACAAAATGGATTTAATAAATTTACCCAAGTTGTCAATCAATTTTTGATAACTTTTCCAAATATTCCTTGTAGCTGTATTTCAGTTCAGGTAACATAGCCAAAGTAAATACATTCTCATAGCTCAAAAGTAGGAATATTTCGCAGTATTCATTTAAAAACAAACAATGATTTTAGAGGTTGAATATAGCATAAAATCAAAATATCAGGTGAGATACTTTTCAACGAAATAACATGCAATTATATAGGCCTTCGTTTCTCTGTGAGTGCAAACATTTAAAGAATATTATGAATAATGAAGTCTTTTTCGTTCGATCGTTCTCTCACCATGAATTATACATAATATTCAGAGAGTCACTGAGTGAGAGAGAATAAGCAAAAACATAGCACACCTAATTTATATATTTTACATTATTACGAGCTCAAGAGCAAGCGACAGCAGCTAGAAAAAACAAAATGTGCTAGATAGCATGCTTACATAATAATATTACTATTTAGTTTGGCGTGTTTGTGTCGTATGTATTTCCTAAATATAAGTATATCGTGTTGAAATGAAAGTCAAGTAAGCTTTTTGAAAGAAAAGAAGGAAGAGAAAAAGTAAAGTGGTAGCGGAGATGGTTGTAGAAGTAAAACTAAAACCCTTTGATTATCATAATTTTAGCTTTCACTCATCTTAAAGTAGGCAAACTCACTAAGCTAAGACGAAGAAGAACTGGATTAAAAGTGAACTTGTTTGTTAGTCAAGTGAGTTTGAGTACTATAGTGGTGTAGTCGTAATGGTAGAGAATTTCCTGCAAAAAAAATCTTGACTTGCTTGTAATCAGAAATGGAGAATAGCATGGTACACATTTGGGGAATGGTAGGAAACGACTTATTTACATGTATACATTGCATTCATGAGGACATACTTAATGTACTTTTGGTAGAGATTAACGAGTAGTAAGAAATAAGCAGTAAATGGAACGCTGATAATATATGGAACAAAATGGAAACTTTCACTATGTATATAATATATACACATACATACCTAATTACTTTGTTTCCTGCTACTTACATACATTGCCTTGATTTATTTTGAGTTAATTAGTTTAGTGCGTAGCGCAAAATACCTACAAAGGCTACATGCCATACCATATCATCATATCAAGTTTTAGTAATAAAAGCAAGAAAAAATATTTTATCTCTAAATTTTATGAGTTTATTTTCATTTAAATTTTAATCGGCAGATTGTGATTCCTGATATTTTTCAGCCTTTGTTGTTTCGTTTTCAAGTGCAAAATTATTCAAAAAAATTTTACCCCTGATTTATTGTAGATTAGTATACCGTTAGTGTTCAAATGGATTTGAACAAAGAGAAATAACGATATACATTGTTCGTTTGTTTTGACTTATTTCATAGGAAATGGCGGCCGCAACAATGAAACCAAGTACGTCCTCCGGTCAAATAAACAAAGTGAATGTGGAAAAGTGTGCAAACTTTATGCGTCAGTTTCGTGACCCACAGAGTCGGGAATTGAAGAAATTGACAGCAAATCAATTTATGGAAGTTTGGAGTCATTACGATAAAGACGGTGAGTGGGTTTGTTTAGCTTGTTATGTACGTGAATTGCCATTATAGATTGCAGGCTATAAACTATCAACTTCACATTTGTATTCTATACCAATATACAAAAGCACAAAATTCGATATGATAAACGTACTACATACTACATACTACACTTTACATGTGCGAGTTATGCATGTATCTGTGCTGTTTTTGTACATAAACCAATTTTCTTGTAATTTCCTCAACATAAAAGTGTTTTGCTATTTTTCCATCAAATTTACCCTGGCTTGTGTCTGGCTAAAGGAATGGGGGAAATTCTGTCTTCATAAATCATTCTTTGACTGCTTTCTACAGTCTATATCGCAAACAGTGGTATACATACATTCCTCACAGAGATAATTAGCATATAACCTCTACCTTTCTAACGTATAAATAATATGTGTACCCACCTTTAAACCCCAACTGAGAAAGTTGATTGAGAAGATATAAATTGTTCGGTGTTTGAGAGTAAAATTCGGGAAAATTGGTTTCATGTAGGTCACTGTCATGTCAGCATTTTTAAAACATGATTTGTATGAAATGAATATAAAAATTTAAAAAGTTGATTTGTTTTTCATCTTACAGGGAATGGCTACATTGAGGGAACGGAATTGGATGGGTTCTTGAAGGAGTTTGTATCTAGTGTAAACCAGACAGATACAGAGGTGAGCTGATTTAATTCATAACAACATTCGCATTCCATTGGAATATTTACAGTTGTACTTACGAATCGAATCACGTCCCAGCGTCCACTAGCAGTTATCTGTAGTGCTTGATATATTATAAAATGTTGATACAATATTTTTGAGTCGCTTTCCTACTTCATTTTTCAGTAAAAATCATCAAAGTAAATCTAGAATCTTTCCTCCCTTACAACTTTCTCTTTTAGAAACCTGCAAATTACATGCTTATTTACTGACTTTTAACGTGTCATTCTAAATAGTTCACCGAATTCCATCGTCACGTCACACCCATCCCCTTTCATTGCTACTGGCTGTCATGTCAAAAATGGGACTGTCAGCGTTATTCTATATTAATACTAATACGCGACTAGGAAATAAAAAAGTTTTATAAATTTCACAGCCCCCAGACTTCTTTTCTTTCTCATTTGGGGTTTCCTGTTTAGCTCATATACGATTGTGACAATAGTGTGGCAGAGCCAGGTGTCAATTTAAATGAAAGACAGGTTTAGTTATTACACTATTGTTGAACGCTAAATTAACCAACCACGCAGAAAAATACCATATATTATTATGAAAGTGACAGGTAATCTTTGTTTAACATTGCCAACTACGTACACACATCATAGCTTTTTTAAGAAGCAGCCTAGAAAATATCAAATACATACTTGTATATAGCTAACTGTGTCGTTATAAAAAAATACATAGATGTATTTTAAATGTACAAGTAATTTCAGCTCTGAACATATTGATCCATCTATATTACATTACATTTTAAGTATGCTATTTTTCATCATTGCGGTCAAAGAATAACAGAACAAAAAGTAGAAAGGAAAACACCATTTCATAAATGATAATAAACAGTATTTAATGTATGATTTTGATCGCTGGTTTCACCAACTTATTTTTCTATTTTTGTTTCAGCCTGTTTCTGATGCAATGCTGGCAGAGCTCAAACAGTGTTTCATGGAGGCGTATGATGACAACAGAGATGGAAAAATTGACATCCGAGAGGTAAGTACAATTGGTAGTTTTAAATTAATTTTAGACGATGTAAACAAAACACTTAAGTCTATTTATAAACCAAGTCAGGTTTTTACACATAAAATGGTGTGTGTAGAAAAACATGCATACTTACATCCATATAATTTTGATATTCCTTGAATATTTTGAAGTTCTGAAGATAATTGATGAATGCAAAAAAGGCGCAATATTTATTGCGAATAGGAATATATATTTCTTAATATTTCTCATGCAATAAAAACCAAAAATAAATACTCAATTTTATGTACTTACATATAGTATAGTAAACATTGCTGTCAATTGGAATCCAATATGACAGGGATGCTGTACAACTGTCTGTCATCCCCATGTCTTGATTTGGCAACATAATACTTAAAGCTCTTGACTTGTGAGTTGTAAAGAAACTTTTCTAAAGAAAATGTGTACACAGTCTTGGGAATAATTGGTGAAAGTCTGCGTTGTAAGCCGTGTCTTCTTTTTACCTGTCAGTTTTTGCTAGCATTATTGAGTCCGTACACACTTAGTTCTGACGATTAGATGATGATAATATCAAGTTGAAAGGGTTCTTAAGTTGACGTTGTCATTTTTATCATTCAAACCTAATCCAAGTCCTCTTCTACTAGACATTTCAGAATACTACTGGAAATGTTTTTATGTTACCACAATTATGGGTTTACTTTTGTTAACTGCAGTAATAAACTGTAGGAAGCCATCATTTTAAAGTTATTGCCTTCCTTTCATAAGATTTTATTTCAAAGGAATATAGAACACATCATCAAACAAGCCAAATTGTAACAAAGCTATTTAGGGGACAACCCTTAGAAAATAATACATCAAAAGCCTGAAATTCCCCATTTTTGTTCATTTTAAGTTGCATATTAAATAGCTTTCTATATAATAGTGTAGTAGCAATCAAAAAGAGATAACGACCAGTAGTAAGGGTACTCATTAAGTTTTACAAAGACTGCATATGTATAACATGTATATTTTTATGATTATCTTTTATTCAACTTCATCTAACAAACAGCAGATTCCGTCGGGGCTTCGGGTTCCATTAAAAAAGGATGCATATGCATAGATAATTTCTGTTGGTTATGCAATAATACGGTGTTGGTTATCATTCCACGCTATAGGCTATCATAGTTAAAGATACAATAGACTTTCTCTTTTTACTTTTACAACAATCCGGGGAATAAGGCTATAGTGAATACCAAATGATTTGTGCATTATTCCATTTTCCCATAATAATAACGCATGAAACTCACCTTCTTCCAGTCCACTGTTCTTTCTCATTTTTCCAACTAGTTTACTATACTATACCATACCACATCCATTTCCAAACAGAGTGAGTACCATAATCCTAAAACCCAACTCCCGAAAAGTATATATCATCTCGGCTGTTCTTGAAACCATGGCCCATGACAGTCATTTCCTCTCTTTCTTCATTTTCGTTCTCCATACTACCATGTTTGCTCCATTAGATTCTCACTGACCCGTTTAGATACTATATATCATCACATGTGAAAAGGAGAAAATAAACTGGTAGCAAGCAGGTGTAGACAAGTAGGGCAAGTATAGTTGTAGGTGTGTGGATTATTTCTGGCAGGCATGCAGATATATTTTCCAACTAAAATTAAAATTTCCATTAAAACAATTCCGAATTAGTTTTTTTTACTATACAGGTTCTCCGACCCCATATTTCACAATGAATTTACATTTGTGGCCCAGACTCCAGACAATAATATTTTACGTATCAATGATCAAGAGACGCTTATTGGAGTATGTAGTGGCATTATTCGCATATATGGCTTAATTTCAATTCCTAAGTAGCAGTTGACTGAATTGACCTAGTTTGCACCAATTATCAGTTTTTCGCAAGTTTCAGTTCTTATCAAACCTGAATTATCATTCTGACGGACAGACAACACTACACATTGTCTCTATACAGTAAATTTTTTGCCTTAATAAGTCTTCATTTCATCATCATCTCCATCTACTTACAAAAAAATACACGCATAGCTTCATCTTTGCTCTCTCATATCATCTTTCTACTTTCACCTCATCACATGCCTTCTCAAATTTATTTTCACACAAATAACGACTCTCGTTCTGAATGCCTTGTGCTGGCGGTGAATGATGAAGATGTTTCATATTTAATTAAGCGTTGACTGCTGCATGCCTACTTACACCAAAAAACATTCCAGGTTCCGGTGATAGGTACATTTACTAAAGTAAATATCATTTTCGTGCACATTATCAGACCAGTAGGCTTCTTTCGGATTACTTTCCCCCGAATATTAGCAAAAAGTTAACAAAGCCCGTAAATAACTTTGAACAGCAATTTCCTTAACAAAACAAACAAAATATACACGATAACTAGCAATTTTACTGTAATAAGACCTCAGCTCTCTATTTCCATCAAACTAGTTTTTGACGATGAAAGAACAGATTCTTTTTATGATATATTTTGTGGTTGGTTGGATTGGATGTTCCAAAAGAAACTTTCCCCATTTCTATTTTATTATTTTACCCTTTGTTTTCAAAGACATTTGTTTGTTTCTTCTTTCCTCTTTCCAGTCAGCCATAATTTTTCAGACTCTTGCTATTTATCAAGATTTACAAGATCGTGATTAAAGATTGAGTGAACATTTTTCTTGTCAGTGAAAGAATGATGGTGTATAGTTGCTGATAATGAACTTAAGGATAATGGAAAGCAACGTATAACATAAAAGTATATTACTTTCACTTTGTAAATATATCACAAAGAAAAAAAAGTATAGTTATCTTTTAGTGCTAGCGGGCTTCAATACCAAGTCAGGTCATAGTCAGCCCATGTCAGAGTACGTGAGGGATCCTGTTTTCAGTGGATTTCTCCTGAGACACCAGAGGATGAGAAGAAACATGCAATCATCACATGATATGGTACGGCAGTGGTAGCAGTACGTTACAAAAAGTACTATATGCCATTGTGCTCTGTTCTAGTACGTAATATTCTACAGCCAGTGCCAATAGCACTAAAATGTTTAAAAGTGATAGGGTTACATTACAAGCGAAACTTATATAAAATATCTATATAGATATTTGTTATACATTACATGTAGGTTAGTTGTTAGTTTCCTGTGTTATGGTGAAAAACAGCAGCAGATCGCCTCGAGTTCATCGAGCTATTGCTTTTGTATTGATCGACAAGCATAATTATGAAAGCAAGCGGCATCGCAGAGAGAAAGAGAAAGGGAGGGTAGGAAATTGTACAAAGAGTCAAACAATTTTCTCAAGAAGAGTGAGAGAGGAATAAAGAAAGAGGAAAGGGATCAAAATGATGATGATAACAGATAGATGAGATGTGCCTATTGTCGCGCTTTATTTGTTTGGTTCGATGATGGTGGCGTAGTGGAACCTTCATTTGCACTGCACTACTTAAACACAATCATGTTGAAAACATGGCAAAATAAAATATATACATATACACAATGAAGTACAATAAGCTATACAATACTATTGCTACAATGAACATTTTCATATATTGGTTAACTTATTCTCATGTTATGTGTTTGAGCAGCTACATTTTAATAAAATAGACTTAAAGTCATTTTGTATTTGACTCCAGGTTCATCAATGACTATTTGTTCAACTACTGTCGTACGCCATATACTATTACGTATACTTTTACTTAAAGTATGGTAAGCAATATCGAAAATGTAGAACAAGGCTGCGTAGCTGTAGGGGGAAAATCTACACTTATTATTTGAGAACTGAAAATTGTAAAGAAAGAGCTTGCTTAGCATATACAAGCGTTTTGGCTTGACTAGGTACTAGTGTGAATTTTACGTTGGGAAAAGTGTATGAATGCATATAAAACTGTATGCCTGCTTTGTCTTAGCAAAAAAAAACACGCAACGCCTCTCAGGTGCAAATTACGGAGAAAAAAGGACCAACATGGGAAAACGTACGAAAACTATATGACAGACATAACTGAACAAATGACAATGAAACCAGCGAATATTTTGGTAGCAGTGGTGCTCCTGCTGCTACTACTGAATAGTGATCATTACCGCTGATAACGATTCAAGTCCTCATTGTAATGTTGTCATTAAGCTTTCTCTCTCTCTCCTTTGTCGCAAAGCAAATATTAGGATGGCACACAAAAGACAATCATCATCGTCATCACAGAAACAGAACTGAGAACGTAAGTAAAAAGAATAGAGAGAAAGGTACTACACACACATGCTTGGTTCATTTATACCTCTCACGGTATTATCTTGCTTGAATAAGCAACCAAGCTGAAAAGCAATATTACATGTAGTTGTGCAAAAAGGAGGAGAAATTCGTATGTGGTTATAGTTTGTTCATGGTTTCTTTTATGTTCACCTATTATGGAGCTGCGGCAGTAGGAAAATGTTTATTTCTCCCAACATAATAGTAATACACAACAGTTACTCCAATAGTCCGTGGTCTTGTCACTGTCCTACTCCACGTTCATTTTCATAGAAATATGACGATAATAAACTATGAACCACACATTAATCGGAGTGTATAACATGAAACGTAAACAATATTGGGCTTCACACACAAAAACACAAATGGAATAATAAAATGCAAAATAGCTGAGAGAAAATAAAGGGCCCGTTCGAATGGGCACATGATGGTGACGATGATTATGTGTGACAATTTATTCGCATTTGGAATTATGGATGCAATTATATTTCGATTTTATATTCTAAAAGTGTGAACATGCATATTTTATAAAATGTAGTCTGATTGTTTTGTGTGTTTTACAATACGTATATGGAAAATCATCTGCAAGCCATAACGTAATTAAAAATAATAACTGGGCTGAATAATATGCATCTGTACAGTTATGGTATAACTTTCTTTTTTGTATAAGTGGGCCATCTTTTTTTGGCTATCATTAAGCTTATTAAATGGACTGTCTTGGCACAGAGGGAAAATTCTAAAGAACTATTTCCGGTTGTGGAATGAACAAACGGGGTCTGTGATTGTGAATATGCAAGTTCATTAAAAAACGGGTGGACGGAGGTTTTTATTAACGATTTCAATCTCGACAACAAAGATTATCGCAGACAGCAGAACAAAATGCACAACAAAAATAACGCTTTGTGATGGTGGCATGAATAGCTGGTTACTCATAATTATTAGCATCTAGACTGAATAGAAAAATATTTAGGTATACCTTCATACATTTTCATGCGTCATCGTCACAGTCGCCATTCTCCAAATTGGTGTGCATGGACAAACGGAAGTTTTGAGATAAAGTCCACCAATGCACAGAAGAAAAGTTTTATTCTAGTCGACATTATTCTGTTATATCATCTATGCATTCAGCTTACAAATTTTAGGTAAATTCTTAGCATACGAAGGCATAAGCTGTTTTTGTATTTTTGACATCGATCGCAAAGTCGGAATACTTGAAATGTGTAAGCGTTTTATACAAAAAAATCGAATACACTCGAGAACGTGTTAAATAAGTTAAATTGAATGTCATTCCGCTGTTCCTCGCATAATTTAGCATTTACTATTTTCATTGTTCTTGGTTGTGAAGTAGAAAGCATGTTATTAGGAAAGTAGGCAATCTACAATAATTTTATCCCTTTTCACAAAATTTCCATTTTCTACTTTGCACACCAATTTCACATTAATTTACTTTACTTTTTGCTCGATTCGATTTTCTAGAGTTTACCCAATTTCCTTTCGTTTTCTGCAAACTGCCATAGTCTACTGGAATCGACATTACAAATTAGCTGTTGTACATGTATGAATTTACACAAAATGTTTAAGCAATTTTTGTACGTAGACTTGGATCTCAAGCCTGTTTATGGTAATTTCAATGAGATTAGATGTCAACCAGTAATTTGTTAACTTGACTTTGCGAATCTGTATTTTGTATTTAACAAATAGGAAAGAGTTGTATATTGTCTATTACCCCCTTTGGGTTTTCGATAGTAGTAATTTTTTCAGTCATTCAAATTTTTAGAAACAGAATTTCTTCGTGGATGGATATTTTAAATAAATCAATATTTTAGTCGATCATAGCAAGGTTAAACAACAAGTTTCCGCTTGAAGTTTCGACGTTTTATGCCACTTTTAATTTCAGGATGTGCTTAAGTACTGCACGTTGTACGTAATGGGCAATTAAAAGATTGTATACAATATACACTACCGTATCATGTACCTTTTCCTGTTACCCGTATGCACGTGCACGGCAGTCATATAATGAACGAAGTTTCGGGGCTTTTTGAGTCATTTAATATCTGTAAATGGTTGAAAAATATTGAACTGCCTTTCCATTACATATGCATATCTATATATTTTGGCCACATATAATCAACAAAATCGAACTTCAATTATTTATTTATCACCCTTTGTGCCCTATTGCGCCTGACTTGGTTTTTAAGGGTCGTATAGAAATAGTGCAAATTAAATCAAATACTCATTTTGACCTTCTATTCTTTTTTCCAGCTTGCTCAGCTGTTACCGATGGAGGAAAACTTCCTACTTCTCTTCCGTTTTGACAACCCATTGGACTCCAGCGTTGAATTCATGAAGGTACATACGTCTCTTTCTTTCTAGTCAAGTGAAAGTAGTGTCCTTATGTTACCTATAACCATTACTATATCAGATTAGTGGTATGTAAAGCTTTTTATCCCTTCCCTAGTCCCGAGTACCATGTGCTATACATATGTATCTCACTTCCTTCTTTTCTTTTTGCAGATTTGGAGAGAATACGACACGGATGGTAGTGGATACATTGAGGCTGACGAATTGAAGGTGAGTATAATAATGAGTGTAATAAAAAACCACCACAGTAATGCTATTATTATTGTTAAAGGTCCATAGCCAATCAATCAGTATATCATTAACTGGTTAGTGGCTAGTCAAACTCAAATTTTATCTAATTGAGATTCCAATTTGAACTTAAACAAGAGTGCTTGTGGGAATTCATCAGAAAAAACTTTCATTTGTTTATAGCAAAATTATACGTCACTAGCTACTGCATTTTCTCTCTCAAGCAAACTTTTTTATATTTGTCTTCTGCACATTTGTGTATTTGGGCTGTGTATAAACGGAACTTTTACGGGAATTCCCTACCACATTAGTAGGGTAGTGTACCATTCTGTTTTGTATTTACTACCATATAATTGTCAACGTGTGGTCATGCTTTGAACTATATATGTAATTTTAACATATACTCATACATATGCATGTATATATGTACCTACAAAGACAAATGAAAGTTGGACTAATCAAAAAGAAAGTTTTCATTGTTGTAGTGCTATGTACTACTGACTTTCATACAGTCACTCAGTCAATGTTGCTTCCGTACTTAACTTTGAGTATTTCGGGAAACAAACCAACAACGACTGTTCTTGTTCATAGACGATAGTGCTACTACTATTATTATCCTCTACAAAACAACGGGAAAGAGTGGTTTTAACAGTAATTGTACTTTTTAGAGAGAGGGAGAGAAAGTGACTCCTATCGTGGAATTACGTGCGCATTGTAATTCATTAGTTAGTTTTGATAGTGCACTACTTTCCACTGCCAAAACCACCACCAAGTTTAATTTTTTTCGTTGGTTTTAGTCTCCCGAGAGCACAAATTACTTGACCACTACACAAGGTGAAATACTTTTAACTTACATTAGAGAACAGCAAGGGATCTCAAAATGATAGCTATACTACAACAGTACTTTAGTTTTTTGTAGAGTTCTTTCGGGTGGAGCACCCACCACCACCCATTCTGCAATTTTTCCTTTTAATGCCTTTTTGCAGGGAGGTTTTTTATTTGCTTTAGAAAAAAGTCGTGAAATAAAGAAATGCACGAGATCTTGAGGATGATGATGATGATATATGTACGTATGTATGTATGTAGTACTGCACTGCAACTACGTACATTCATGAAAGGAAGCATAATTTTTTTTTATATTGTTCTCTTGTCTAGTGTTATAGATGTGATTTGTGATTTTTCATGTTTTTATGACATTCATGTGAGTACTCTATATAAAATGAACATGCATTACAAAATATGCCCAACTAAAACCAGCTTTTTTCCGTTGAAACTAACTGAAAGAAAAGAGAAAATGAATTGCAGCCAAAATAAGTAGAGTAAAGTCACAGTAACAAGCAGTCCAACTCGACAATTTTTTTTGTGAAAAAATAAGCATAAAATATATACCACTCCTTTTTGAATAAGTCGTTTGTAAGTATGTGTGCGTGTGTGTAAGTATAGTAATGGTAAATACTGGATAAAAGGCAGCAAAATAGTGCTCATTTTCTTCTGTGTGCGTCGTAAAAAGCTGAAATATGTTGGCGCTCGTAGTGGCAATAAAAATAGTATGCTATAGGGAGAAAGTACGGTGGTTTGGTGCTAGTACGACTAGTTCCCTTATTCCATTTTCAGCATAAAAATATAAAATGCTTGCATACTACAACTCGACACGACACATCACACATGTACTAATACTAAAAAGTACTAAAAGCACCTCCTCAGGAAAATGGGGTTTTTGTGTTGAGAGGGGTGTGAAATGGTGGGATGATGAGACATTTATCTGCAAACCATCACCATTTAAGCAATAATAGTGACATGGAGTAGTATAGAGTGCAGTAAAATATAACTATTGCCATGCATGCGTTTTCACTTTTCTTCATTGTGTCACGTTGCTTTTTTCTATAAAAAAAGGTGGTTGAATCACCTAATATCGCCAACCACATCTGCATCTGTAATTTGTATATGGGACTATACATACTACATAAACATTCCATTTAGAAAATAATGTCACATTAGAGAAATTTTCTTTCTGGGAAAGGGGGAAACGGATGCTGAATGAGCCATTAGAGAGATAGGATGTTTACAGTAAACTTTGTTTATTTAAAAGAATAGTATTTTGTGAGATACTTTTAGCATCCTGTTTATTTTGGGTAATTTAAGAGAGTTGCAGAACTACATACATGAGTAATATATAATGTTCTATGCATTTTTCAAAGTTGTTATTCTGAATTATAAGGAAAGTTTGTCTTGTAATGTTATTATAATATATTTACATCTTTATCGAAATTTCTCTGCAGATATAAATAAAGGCGTGTTAAAAATTATACTGATGATTTGCATGTACCTAAAGTTTTCAGATTCATGAAAATTTAAAAGCTAAACTTATTTTCTTCGTTTTGCCTTTAGAATTTCTTGAGGGATCTGCTGAGGGAAGCGAAGAAAATTCAAGATGTCTCCGAGGATAAGCTCATTGAGTACACTGACACAATGGTAAGTTTCGTAATTAATTTTTAAACATTTCATCTTTGAAACTACACCAAACCCTAAAAAAACAAGTCTAACATATTACTTTTCTTTATTACAAAATTCAGTTGCAGGTATTTGACGCGAATAAGGATGGAAAATTACAGTTATCAGAGATGTCCAAGTGAGTAATTTTTGTCATTCTTTCTCCTACAGTAAACTTTTATACTACATAAATTTTGAATAGAAATAATATATACCTACCCATTTTATCATGCATGTATATAACTTGTTTATTCATTTGTCAAATTGAAATGACACCATAATTCTATTCACAATTTTTTTCTTCTGGGGAGCATAATACTTGACGTGGGTAATTTAATTTTGTCGTAATGTCGTTATGAATGAATGAACACCTATTCATCCTTTCATACAAGGTTTTCTTTTGAGAAAAAAATTCAAATTACTTTTCACTCACACAAACAACTCTATTCATACCAGAACCAAGAAGCAACTTAATCGAAAATCGAAACAAAAATTATATACCTACCTAATAAAAAAGTATCAAGCAAAATGGTTCCCTATAACCATAAACGTATAAGTGACTTGAACGAATGTCACTTTTGTGTTTTTTGTATGTCACATAACATCATATACTAAAATCGTTTTCTTTTTTTGTGTGTTTTCCATCTATTTTGTAGACTACTGCCTGTGAAAGAAAACTTCCTCTGTCGCCAAGTCTTCAAGGTAAGCGAGGTATAGACTGAACCTTTTCTAACTTATCCTCTGTTGGTCCGTGCGTGCCTGCGTGTCTCGTTCTCGTCCTTCATTCCACACACTTTTGCTACTTCTCTTTCTTCTTCAACTACTTCTTTTTTCATCACACTGTCTTTATCTCTCTGTCCGTTTTCTTTTACCATGTTTGCTCTTTGTGCATTAAATGTTATGTGATTTCTTTCCTTTCTGTTTTTATGTCCCCTCATCACAATTTACCATACATGTTATGTGCAATGCCGAATGTGCAAAAAAACCATACTCAATACAAAAAACCAGCAAGAATGTTGAAAATGTTCCAAAGCATTTTGTGCAAAATATGCATATTTTTTTACCACTACTTTCACAAAAAAAATACCAATGCACAAATATCCTCCAATATTTTGACCCTTCACTTTTCATTTATTGATGTATAATTTATTTTAAAAATATCAAATGTACATATCGACACTGTGACAAAGAGTTAGAAAGTGGTACCAATTCAATAGTGGAATGGTTGCCACTTTCTAGTTCACTCCATTATCAACCAACTTTCTCAACAAATCTTTATTGCTCAAGTCAACACACTTTTTTTTACGTACGGAGACAAACCATTTTGGGAACAAAATAGACAGTGAATTTTAACAAGTTGGTGATCTACATCAAAATTACTACCTTGAAAGGTAAAATGGTACAGGTAAACTATTTAGTTATCTTGAAATAATACATACACTTGTGTTTATACTATACAGTAGAACAAAATGCATTATGCAATTTCTTCTGAGGTCAGCTTAAAAAATTTAAGTGTAATTGGCCATGTGCTAAAACAGAATGCATAAATGCAAACATACTATAAAAACAAGGTGAAAAGATGTATTGTGAAGAAAGGAATATGCATACATTTGCATTTTTTATGTTAGGTCCTTAAAGTTCAAGTATGCTTGTATAAAATAGGTTGTAGAAAAGTTGGCGTGTGGTAGAAAATGTACTTTACATAGTAGCACACCACCATATCACCATCATATCATGTATTTAGTGTATACTACCACATCATATTGTTTACTCCGGTAAATAAAATATGTATGGATTTTTGGGCCATCATCGTAATACCATGATACCGACCGATACCACCAACACACTCTTTTGCCAACTAACCACTCACAAAGTCAAGTCAACTTGGCCAAGCCATCGCTATCAAGCCAAGCTCAGTTAGTTTAATCGCAAATAAGTAAGTGAACAAGTCAAGGCTGCTCTTGGATGGATATTTTGTTCTTTCTCCATTTCCCTTGGGCGATTTTCCATATAATCCTGAGTACAAGTTTGAACACTTGTTTTTGTGGTTTGTCAGTTTTTTTCCAAAGAAAGTAAGTATCAACAGAAAAGCATAACATACAAGAAGGAAACAGATTTCTGGCATGTTTTCACCATTCCTTGTATATTCTCTACCCACATCACTAAACTGTACTGACTTTACTTGGTAATGGAAACATAATATCATGCAGTATTAATGTAATTCGTGGTAGTGGGGTAAGGTAACAAGTAAAACTACTACATAGAACGATGATGTTAATGTTATTGCAACAGTAGCAGCAGTTCACTTTCTTCTAATAGCATAACATACATACATACTTACACAAGAAAGAAAGCATGGTTCACATGTGTGCCGTGCCTTCTTGGTGGAGAATTTAGAGGGAAAAGGCCTTAAGATTTTGTGGATGGATGTAAAGATGGAGAGCCGTATGTCACGTTTGCGTCGTTTCCTTTTCCCACTTAATCCTCTAAAAAGAGGGCTTTACAATATAAATATACAAGGAAAAACGAGGCAAGGCAAGGGCATGGGGGTGCAGTCAAATATGCATTATATGCAATATATAAAGTATACACACTTCACTTGGCTAAAAGGAACTTGAAAAAAGAACCTCTTTTAATGTTTGGGTCGTATAATTCGGGATTAGATGTAGCGTGATAATTCTGTATATATACTGTAAAATAAAGTAATCTATATTTTCCGGGGAAAGGATAGGTTACACCGAGTAGTAAAGCTTTTTTTGAATGGTGTGGTGTTCAATGTAAATTAAAATGCTATAACATAACGTGACTTTCTCTTTTGTGACTTGACTTGTCTGCAAATTTGTAAAGGAAGCAGAGACAGAAAAAAATGTGGAAAAGGTTATGTCAACCATCATGTTCAAGTTGTAGTAATAATACTACTGCATTTCCACTCGTGCAGCTGTCCTAATAATCGTTATACTGCTGCGTTGATCATTCGATAGACCTTATTAATGAAGCTTTCGCTGTGAGGAACGGATATCCAATTCAGCCAACGATTAAAAATATCCAACCTGATCTTTTAGGCCGACAAAAAAAAACTAGGAAAACTTATGTTTCAAAAGAAAAATAACTTCTTTTGGCACCCGGTGGATAGATTACATTATGTTTTTAGAGCACGAGGATTTTTTATGTTCTTTGTAGCTCTTATATATGTGTGTATACTTGTGTAACTCAATTGATTTTTATAAAGTTCCCCACTTTCTCTGAGAGAGTTAATTCACCTTGCCTTTGAAAGGTGAATAGATGGATTGCATGATAGAGTTAGAGAGCAAAAGAAAAGAGTCTTCTTTTTGCTGACTTGACTTACTGTGAGTTGATTTACCTGAAACTTAAAATGATTCTTGGGAAACCAACAGTAGAATGTTTTTAACCCAAGCAAACTCATAAACCGTGAAGTGAAGTATGGGTAAAACAGCAGCAGCTCTGTCTGTGCTGAGGTATATAGATGACTGTGTGGAGAGTGGGAGTTGATTCATGGTGCCAGTTGGGCATTACCACTTTTCATCACGTACCTGCTTTTTGCACGATAATATACATATTATCATAGACTAGAGCAGAACAGAGTAGCAAAGTTCTGCTTGATTAAAAAAGTTGACCTGACAGTGTAAAAGTACAATGTGGTTATTTGAAGGTAACGTAGCTATTCTGTAGAAAATAAAAAGAATTTTTGCTTTATGAAGGAACTTCAACTTCAAAGGATTCAGGTCATCAACAATTTTTGTATTTTTATTTATCAGGATGACGATGGTTGTGATCAGTGATCGAACACGTTAAAGACCATAAAACGATGCATGGAATTCAGTAATCGTGTTGGCTACACATACATATAACGCGTAACCAGTGTTTTAGAGTCTGCTAGTTTGACCATTACTCTTTCCTCTTTTGATGTTATAAGCCATATATTATTTGTGGGAGAACAGGTAATAAAGTTCGATCATGGTTTACATGCATCGTGCATTGAATGCCGTGTTACGTGTAACTTGGGTTGGGTGGAAATCCCGGAAAATATTAGCAAAATGTTATATGGCACAGGTTTGGCTAGTCAGATAAGTTATACTATTGGCCATGCTGCTACTGCGTGAGCAACCCAACCCGTATCAAGTTTTTCTGCAAAAAAATATGTAGATTTTGTAGGTAGATGTTTTACAACTTTCACTGCTCTCTATTACTCACGACACAAAGGTAAACAGAGAAAAAGTGCTGTGGTGTGGTATAAGTTGTCGATCAACACGCTCTTTACTTTACTTGCACGCATGCATATATGTATATGTAGAAATCCACACCGTATTAAATTAATGAATATGTTTATAACCAAGAATTTCCTAGGGGGCGCTCCTGTGGTAATGAAGTAAAATTTACCCTGTGGCAGCAGAAGGGCACCAAAGCATACGTTTTCATTAATTTAAATGGCCTTCTTTTCTCAGAAGATAAATAGGTAAAAAAGAAGTAGATATGGATCTCAGCACTGAAAAATTCTGAAAGTTAAGTGTGTACCCTTCTGAATGAATATAAAAGTTGCAGGAGTGTGACATGCCATAAAAGAATGAATTGAGAGTTTGAGAAATTAATGAATATAGGATATGTGAGCATGGTGAGTTTGGTTGGTGTTTTTCAAATAGGCCACTCATCTAACTTGAAGATCTGTCTAAAGTTAAAAATAAATTCCATATAGTAGCAGCTCATATCATATCATTACTACCATAATAGTGAGTGGTGCTATGCTGATATAATTTGCGTTGCCTTTCTGACTTTGTACGACATGTGCAACTTTTTAAAGCGAGAGAAAATAACTATCAGAATATAAAAAACAGGTAGGTATACTTTATCTAAGGCCCTGTAACGAAAACAATTCAATGTGTGGCGCGGCGGAAACCGAAAAAATGCATACATGGTGTATAGGGTCTGTACATGGAATATTTCGGTTTTAAGTAAAAAATCTTACTTTCAGTACACATACTTCACAAAGTTATTGTGGTTTCATATATTCTTATTTTGTGATGTATTGGCAAAAAAAACTCAAAATAAAAGAAACTTTCAAAGCAGCAAACAATCCAACTTGACTAACAGTCAACATTTCACCACACCGCGCACATACCACATTTTTTTCCCTGGATATACTGCTGCGTAAGTGAATGTGTGTCAGGAAGCTGCTGCTGCTACTTTTGGCGTTCCTTTTTTTCTTTCCTCGCATTATATTATATATGCTTTCACCCTCCCTTAAACTGCTCGGTGAAATGAGAAAAATCAATGCAAGTCATGTTACTACTTACAAGACTTTTTGCTCACTCGACTCCATTAAGTAGGGTATGAGCAGAGAAAGAGAGGCAGAGTACCCACAAAAACTTTTCCCACTTTCTCTCTCGTCTTTGTAAAGTTAAATGCTTCTTCATGCCTCCCTGCTGTTGTGCCTATTGTTATGCCACACAAAAAAACTTAATGCAGAGGGTTTGAGTTTTTCCGTGACACACCACGGATGATACATATACGCATTGTAAAAGTCTCCTATATCATCTTCCAAGACATATATGGAAAATGCATGGTGTGTGGTGTGCCCTGGATCTTTACTGACATACATCTTATCTATCTGTATGTCAATGGGAGTACATATTCTTATTTTTTCTAAGAAGAGTTATACCAAAAAAATAATGCGCTTTAAAGAAAAAAATACAAGGCTTAATAAAAGGCGCCAATTCAAGAAATACGGCTGTATTTTACGTATTTTATTCTATTATGCTCTGCTACTTGTAGTAAAATACATCTCTTTCTTTTGAATGTTCCCTTGATCTACTTTTACCGCCCATATCACATTGCTACTTCATTATTTCCTCTACTTGACCGTCGAGTTCACTTGTACAGTCATGCAACAAATCAAAAGTACAATGGAGATTTGAGAATCGATGTATGTGAGTACAAAAAAGGCGAATGCACAGGTGAAATAAAAAGTGAACGTTCAACGTAAAAATGTAATGATCAGTCACAATCACACGCTCAATCGTCATATTTCTCTTTTCACCGCCTACCCAAAAATGTATGAAATACCAAAGAAGATCAATAAAGCAACAAACTCCCATTCTTCGTCATGAAATAATATTGAAAACTGTACTACAGCTCTGCACGAAATATTACGCTATCAAGATAATGATGGGATATAATAATAATAATACATTTTTTGGAGCATCCAATTATTTTTTTCTTATTCCTGAGAGTTTTGTAAAATAGCAGAAGCAAACTTAGTATTATTATGTAAGAGTTAATGGTACAAGTTGACTTCTAATAACGTAAGTCACGGTCACACCAGAGCAGTCGAGGGGTTTAATACAATCCCATGATGATGACATTGTCCATTAGAGAAAGAAGCATGTCATTTGTGGCAGATGAAAATGTAGCACACAACAGCACCAGACAAGTTGTGTATTGTATTGCATCTCTCTGTGTAGGGGCTTCGGATAAAATGAAAACTGTCATCGTCTCGTGTCTTCTGCTCCTGATGTGATAGCTGCGTCGTTGTTGGATGGATGGATATAATAACAGCATAGCTTATACATGTATATAATGAATCTATGTATTTACATTAGTTTGCAAAATACATATGTCCCGTATATGCACACTTGATGTATGATAATGTCATGTCGTGCTGCTAATGTCAGTGTCACAATAAATTGCGATGGGACATGAAAAGAATACTAGGTTAGGGCGTCCACCGGTCCACCGTTGTGCCTTTGTGCATTCTTGCGTTACAAAAAACTGAGTTTACGTCTACCTCGGGTTTGCTGTTATGATCATGCCTAAAGATTAGTTTTTTTGGTGTAAAAACCTGCTATGCCATACTACTTTGAACAATCATACATGAAAAAATGTGCTGCAGTATAGCTAGACATATATATATGTACCTGCATTAATATGAGTTCCTCTTGTCGCCTTCTGTCTCTCGTCCTCTCTTGTTTATCCACAGATAATGTGAAACTTTGTGGCAGGCCTCATATTCATTATGAAGTGTTCTATTTTGTAGCATGTACTCCACAATTTTATGAGTACCTTCCTTTTGAAAGTTACATTACACGTGGTAGCGGACTTTCTCCACAAAAACACTAAATATTTTGATTTTGATATTATGTTGGACTGGTATGCTACTAGTGTAATTGGATTTCTTTACCAATCTCTGATAGAATTAAGTAACACTCACGCAACTACAGAAAAACGCAAATGTAGATAGACAGAGCGTACTGCACACTATTTAAAGTACTTGTTATTACCAAATTGATTTGTGGCCCACTCAAATCCATTTCGATATTGGGGAATACCAGTAAAAGTGATTTCTTCATGAATTAGATTATACGGGTAACCAAATAGCTTTAAGAATAAGAATAAAAGAACTCATCGTAAGGATTTGCTGAAATAATTAGAAAATCACAAGTAATATGTATATATTGTATCTGCCTATGTATATATTTACGAGCAATACCCTTCACTCATCGTCAGTTGTTGTAAATAGAAAAATGTACATATGCCCACATACATCAATGTGTACATTATTCTGGTAGAATTGTCATTGTCATTCATTCTTGTTATAATGTATTTTGGAATCTGTACTGAAATTAGTGTTTTTTGTCTGTGTTTTCTCTCCTCTCTCCTTTAACCTTCACACTTTTACTCTGCATCTCTCTGTGCATTTCTCTTGATTATCAAAACCTACCACTATACACCATTTGTGTCCACTCTCTCTGCTTGTTTGTCTGTGGTGATGCAAAAAAGGATGGATTTGTTGTAAGTACCCCGTTTATCTACCGTCGTGTTGCTTGCTCTTGTATACAATGAAATGATACAAAATGATCCACAATGAACACCAATTGAAATGTTCATGCTGTAATGTGAATAGTGAACATATCTATTATTTGTACCGTAGCACAGTAAATTGCATGACACTTTGTAATCAACAAAATCCGTCACACACAAGTAGCTACAGATATTGAACGTGTAAAACTTTACTTTAAATGCACGAATGTTTATATGTATTTGTATTTATGTAATTATCACTAACTTTAATGCTTTACCACCCACTAACTTTTGCTTAAATAGCTTAAAAAAGAAGCTTTTGATTCGTAAAAATTATTTCGTAAAAAATGTTTTCAAAAACTGGTTGTAGTAGAGTTAATATCATACTCTATAAAAACCGTTTTCAAGGTTTTTGCTTGTCATTTGCAGCAGTTATGTCATACTTTATGTAAGGTTTTAAGAAAGGACGTTTCATTTTGTTGTCAGATACACAAGTTGATTTTAAGGTCATAAGACCGATGATTCTTTTGTTAGAAACTTTCAAAAGAAAAACTGATAACATTAAGGCAAACTTTATGTGCATTATGTTGAGTTGAAAAGTGCATTCAAGGCAAAATATTGAATTAAATATTTTTCCACTTCTTTATTTCATATTTCCTGAAAGATTAATTTCACAGCTATGTCATGTCGTTAATGGCCTATTGTACTTTCTGGCCTGGTAAGCATAAAAGCTTTTTGTATTTCTAGGATTTTGCCAAATTGTGCATAGAAGTGGAAGTATATAGGTAACATGCCAAAAACCGTTAAATAACTGTCGCTTCAGATTTTTTTGGAAAAGCTTTTACTTTCACCAGACGTTTAACAAAGCATGATTGAAATTGGTTCCAGGGTCAGTTGGCTCAGTTGTCCTAAGAAAATAAGACTGGATCAAAAGTGAAAAGATATTTTGAGTTAGAGCCAGGAAAGATATTAATTTCTCCGACGACTTTATACAGTTAATAGTTATTTGATTATATATTTTTTATTAGTAGTGCAAACTACATGGGATGTCTTTCCCAGGCGAAAGTATTCATGCATCCAGAACTAAATGCAATTTGCTTTACAATATGTGTTCATTTCAATAATTTAAAGTGAGTTCTTCACATAATCATCGGTTGATAGTTTTCATTTTTAAATTCAATACGATAGTCAATTGCTTTTATGTTATTAACCTAATTTAGATGGCGTAACTTTCTTTTGTTATTAGGTGTTGCGTCCCTTGCCTTGTAGTTACAGGTTGGACTGAATAGAAATTATATACTAGTTATAACTTAGAAAATATCGAAATCAGAGTATAATTGAGATGCTACCGCTATTTTAGAGTAAAATATCTACTATGACTTGCACAATACAATTTTAAAGCTAAAACAGAAAAAACATGTATCTACAGAGCTAGAGTTGTATAATTTTCTTTGACCTGTACAAAGTAAAACTTATAAATGAAAGCCAAATGAATCTGTAAATGCATAAAATAGTTCATCTTTTAGAAAATACAAAATTCCCTATCTTATATTTTGTAGCACTTATATCGTGTATCTACTTATATAATCAGTATATGCTATGTCGAGCCATTCTATTCCAGGTATGTAGAACCAGCCCTGAATTTTAAAAGATTATACTGGAGAAGTTTTATCGTAACAAATTAACATAAAACTCTTATCATACCTTATACACGCTCTACCTAGCTGCATCATGCCAAGATGGAAACGCAATGTTTATTTATATAATGTACCTATGTTTATACAATCTTAAATGTACAGTTAACCGTTTGTGCCGCATTAAACTAAAATGTTAACAAAGACTAATCAAAAATAATATTATGTTTCACACCAATCAACTACTGAATGTAACTGTTCTTGAAATGTTTACAGCACTACTACTGTTTATATTATGAAAATGCCTTTACTGTTGCGAGATGCTGAATTATATTTATAACTTTACGGAAATACCGACAAAAAATAATTTAAGTGGTTCTGTTTGATTTCATAGGGAGCCACCAAACTTACCAAGGACGATATCGAACGGGTGTTTGCGCTCTACGATCGAGTAAGTTTTTTAAATTGCCTAAAATAAGTTTTAGAAATCACGCATACATGTGCATTCGAAATTTTTGGACGTATTATCAATAACATGATTTTTATTTTCAGGATAACAATGGAACTATAGAGAATGAAGAGCTCAGAGGCTTCCTCAAGGACCTTTTGGAATTGGCCAAACGGGTAAGATAAAGTTTGAAAATACAATTAAAAATATTACATCGACTTAAAGTATGCATATGAAAATGGTTAGGAAATGAAAATTGGATGCGAGTCAAATCATTTATCATACTTATCTCTGTAAAAAATTCTTTTAAGGAAATACATTCACTTTCACCCAAAAATTAACCATTTTAGGTGTAATGTACCTTGAGCATGAGTTACAGTGCCAAAACATACCTAAATATAAATCCATTTTCCCCAGCTGGTAGGATTTTCTGGCACATTTTTACCTGTCACTCGTATTCCACTAACAGAAGCATCTGTATCTTTTCAAATGTAATATGCATGTATGCTTTTACGCTAACCATATAGAACACTCCCCCACAAAATATATATACAAAAGATGTAGGTTTGTGTCTTCTAGATGAGTTTAGTTGAGATGAATAGGTGAGATGGGTAAAACTAATTCGGCAATGAAAGTGAACTCCTGACTTTTGACACCACCGATTTTTCTTGACACTCTTGTTTTTGATCTTTGAGTCATAGTACACATAAAAACAAGCACTCTCTAAAAAAAGCAGAACTTGTTACCGCCCCGATACATAAATATAAGACAGTAGCTTCTACCATCCAGCCAATTTTCAGCAAAATGAGCTTTCAAAATAAGCCCATGTTTCTTCTCCAATTCACTAGTTTGCTTTTGTAGGTGTCCTATTATAAAAGGAGGACAAAAAGCAACCTCGTTTTGCTACTCGTCAAAATAGGAAGGAAGACACTAACATTCAAAGATCTTGACTCTTTTTACCTTTTCACAGTTCATTTCCTGTGGCATGCTACTAGATTTTGTCGAAAAGAAAAGCTTTACTTGACATGAATTTTTCTTGGAAATATGTAGATACTCTCTCACAATATTCGTGTATCCAAATGTATAATAATAGCAATTTAGAATTTCTAAAAGATATACACATATACGAAGGAGTTTAGGAAGGACGGCTTTGATATTTTTGATATGAAAGAATAAACGAAACAATCTCTTTGAGATCCACGCTCCATCATAAGAGTCAGCTTTTAGATATTATATTGCCACAAATAGCATATTATATTACTCATAAGAACCGCCAACTCTATACTTTATACTTGTATACATTACAAAGAAACACAATTTACTTCCACGCTGCTGCTCCACTGTTGCAAAAAGTTCACTAGAAAAATAACTTCATGGGAAGCTTTTCCCAACTTGAAAACTTTGTTTTCAAAGTCATTCTCATCTAAAACAGCTCAGTACCTTTCACATGAAGTCAGTTTAGGTAGTTTAATAAATCCAAGCAGATCCCCCAGAACGGCTATTCTATTCCAACACACCACGGCTCATACAACCAAACACCGAACTATACCGATCAAATGGAGTTTTTTCTTTGGGAAACGATGATAGCCTTCAGTTATTCTATTGCTAGCACAAACATGATATTGGTATAACCTTGCTTTCACTTTTTATTTACTCAAAGATGGATGAACGAATGTAAACCAAATCTTATAACTGATTCACATCATACGTTCTTGATTCACTTTGTTATGACATGGCCACCCTAGTTTCTGGACAACTATGTGCATGCTTTCTACTATCAAATTGTATTTGTATTAGGAAGAGATATTATGCACAAATAGCAGCAGTTTGCCTATTTATAAGGGGAAAATGCCGGTAAAATTGATAAAAAGAGCGGAATCCTATATCTATATTGATGTATAAAATATAAGCAACCAGGCTTATGCATTTTTCAAAATTCCCTTTCATATCTTTTCCCCAGCTTCTATGTACGGCTGTTAGAATATTTACAGCCAGTAGAGCACAAAATTCGAGGCAAAGATGATTTTTTCTGAAAGGGAGAAAAGTGATATCTCTACAGCTGCTGAGCAAATAATAGCCTATTAGATATACTCCATACTCCTCCTCAAAACTAGCTGTATAAATGCATGGATGCATGGAAAGTAGAATACTACAAGACTTTTCATTTGATTCAAATAAAAAAATAGACTGCTGCCATTTTTTCACTTTGGTGGAAAATTAGATTGGCACACATGCACATATTGTAGGTGCATACATAAAATACACATGCACATATCCCAGTTTTCTCTTTTACTTCCAGAAGGCAAATTTAGAATGAGAAAAAACAAGCAAAAAATATAGCCCAACTGATGTAGTTTTGTAATGTAGTATTTACTTTGCACACATAACAAGCCGGATGGATCATATGTAGGTCTCTGTTGGTGAAAGTGAAACAAGAGAAGAACTTTTGTCAGTTTTATCATTCATGCCGTTCATTCAGTTTGTTTTTCAAGTCCATCCATGTCTATTTGTCTATCTTTTGAATGTGCAGTCTAACTGAAGAAGAAAAAAAACATTTACGACATGATTTCCCCTTTTTATACAATTTTTTCTCCAATGTACTATATACTGCTGATGTTCTAGTGGCACGGCTGATTCCTTACATCCGGTTCCACTTCCACTCTTTTTTTATTTCATATGTTTTTTCTGTGTTCTTTCTATTTATATAGGACTATGACGCACAGGACTTGGCAGAATTTGAAGATACAATTCTCCAGGGATGTGATTTTAACCGGGATGGAAAAATCAACAGAAAGGAACTCACAATGATACTCCTTGCTCTCTCCAAGTCAAGTCCAGATGCGTAGAGAGTTGGATGCTGCTAAAAAAAGGAGAATCGAAATACATACATACATAATTGTTTAAGGGACAAAAAAATGTAAGTACCACCAACACCATAGAATATTATGGGAAAAAAGCCGTCATGTCATAAAATAATATACACATATATATAAAATATCATCATATCTCTCCTTATCTCTCTTCTATGGTATGGTATAAAAACATATATATAATATGTCTTCAGTTGTCTTCTAAAAATAAAAATATATATACTATATTACATACAAACATAATGTTACAAAATATAAGTGCATATGATACGAAAAATATTTAAAAAATTACATGCAAAGCATTGTTTGTTATGTACTGCTGATAAACAAAAAAATATATAAAATATACGTTACGTTACGTGCATGTTATTTAAATAAAATATTATACGGTATTGACCAGAAATTTCAACAACTTAACTCATATAAAAAAATAAAGAAATATCATAATCAAATCATCATCGTCATCATCATATTATAAAAAATAATAAGGAAAAAGTTATTGAAAATGGAAAAGAGAATGACAAGTTTTTGTCAGTTTACGAAAGACTTTGTTATTGTTGATCTTAATGATAATTTTTTGCTTCAACACAAGAAAACAAACAATTCACAAAAAAATAAATACGAGTGTCAGAGACAGATTTGTTGTTAAAATATCTTCCGCTGGTATATATACAAAACTGAGGTGAAAAAGTATGATCAAGTTTAATATGAATGAATATTATTGTTTCATATTAAAAGCGCTATAAAAACGTATATTTGTACGACTTGCAGTTAGAAGGTATTTCAAATTTACTATCTCGAAATTGATTACTGAATATACCTTTTGCTGTATTTCGTTAGTTGCTAATATATAAGTCACAAATTGCGCTCTCATTCTCTTTGGACAAAAATTATAGTGGCAAATATCACACAACTTATTCAAAAATATCACTCTTATTCCAACCAACCTGCTAAAATGCCACATTACCTATTATATAAATTCTATATTCTATATACCAATCTTGTACATACCATCATAAATTTGCAAGTTTCCTAAACTTTAAACTCAAAATATAATCTGATGATGATGCCTTTTGATTCAATGATGTTTTTTCACTTTTAATAGTTTTTTGTTAAACGATTTTTGGATAAATAGCCAAAATTCATCTGGTGTCTGTTAGCTCAACGAGAACTGAATTAGTTGTCTTTGAAATTTACAATTATAGTTAAAACATTATTTCGTGTAGATTCCGATGGATTGAATGTAAAAGATTTCTTTGGGTATGAATTTGTATGAAAGTGAGTACGATATCTATATAAACTTTGTGTGCATACTTGCGTAATATAATTGAAGATGTAAAAAATGCACACGCTAATTGCAAAGCATACCATTAAACACACACACAAACCTGCTCATCATATCATATTTTTTGTCATAATTTAATCGGAAACAGCAAACCAAGGAGCTCTGTCTGTACTTATTCATGTCTAAATAATTTTAACTACAAACTTACCCATGTAAATAACATGTTGATATAACAAGCTTATTTAGTGTCCTTGTCTTAATATGTATACTCCTAATTTTATTGTTAAAACAGCACTGATTAGCATCTACATTCAGGAAACTGTGTAATTTGTCTGTGAACATTACCAGCGGTCTTAATTCATCAGATTTATATTAATTAACTAAAATGGTTTGGACAAACATTTCTTATTTACTTAAATATCTTCTTGCACCATTTTTTTAAACGGTCCACAAAGCGGAAAAGACACACAAGTCGATGATCAGTATAATTAGTTATACTATATGTATGTATACTTATGTAAATATTACTTGTTTTACAAAGATAAGCATATAGTATACCTTTTAAAAACGAATCTGATCTGGGATTCGTCTGGAGTTCATATTGTTTACTGCATAAAAATTTAACCTTTTATCGTTGAGTCAGATTTTCTCTTTGTGTACGCGCGAATGTTATCTTTTAGAAGGTGCTAAACAGTGCTTATGGTTGAATTTTATGTGTTGGGAAAAAGTGAAGATCATTATTTGTATTTTTATGTTCTCCTATAAAAAAAATTATAACATCTGTGCCAATTTTTATCAGCGGTTCACGCAAGATTACTTTCTTTATAGGTGCTCATTAAATTTAAGCTTTATCTTTTACAACGCAGAGTTCGTAGTAGGTAGCATTCCATATTTTAAGCGTGAAAAGCAGTAAAAGTGATCGGAAATCATTCATCTCTTCACTCACTACTATACTAATTCAAGTAGTTGAGTTTCCTGGCATAACTTCCTTATTATGAAAAAAGAACGCTTGTTCCCAAAATTCATTTTTTGGTGAATTCAAGTTCTTCTTGAAATTGTAAATATAGCTTTATAGCTTGTAATCTGCTTATTGAGGTGTTACCTATTTAGAATTTAAAAAACACAAATAACACTCATTATTAACTTAAATAGAAAAAGATTGTACTTTACAGTCATCAGAATTCCGAAACTAAAATAATAAATGATACAATTTAATTTTTTTTCCTTTTTGAAAAGTTATAGTGAAGCCCATATTATATCTATATATAAAATGGGTAAACTATATAGAAAAGCACACTTTTTGCCTTTCTCACTAAAACAATCTAAATATTAGAAAAGAGTGAACATAATTGTCTACTACATTAAATGTTTAATATATAGTGCACTTTCAAATTGCAAACACATTTACCTGATAGAAAAATTGATGAATGATGGAAATACTTGATACACTCCATGTTCAGAAGCGCTTCCTTTTCGTTCACTTTCTGTAGATTATTTCATGTAAAGCAAAATGCAATTCATATGCCCTATTGCACCGCTACTAAAATTCCATGTTCCATAACATTGTATGATATCTATTAATTCTCGTGTACATATTCTTATCCAAGCCACCAAGAGAGTGAGAGCAAATATGTATATAGGCTGTTTCTTAAAATCAACAAAGTTTCAGTTTGAATGCAAAAATATATGTACGCTTTTGTTTCTGAGTTAAACATTCAATTAAATTCAAGATCCATCAACGGTGTTTGTGTATACTACAAAAAGGAGGTTGTTAAATTTTATGTCAACATTCCAAAATAAATATTTTTTTGTTTCAAGTAAATTTTTATTGAATCGTTGTCTATTTTATTTTATAAATTTTAGCGCTACTGCTGCGAAGATGCATTTAATAAATGTACTCAATAATAAATACGGTGTTGTGAAACAAAGGAATCTACACAGAAAAAGCTAAGCATAAAATATTATATTAAGTATAAGGTTGTATGTAAGTTGCAAAAATGCTCTGAAATCTAAATTTAAGTAAGGAAATGAAATATTAAATATGATAAACAATTGTTGAAAATATTATATCCACAACGTTTAATATGTAAGAATGATGTTAAATAAAACGATCTTATTTACTTAAAAAACTATACAATATGTCACTTCAACCTTCATTTAAACTTACCATTAATTTAGTATTCATAATTTGTATACCACAAAGCTTTTCTCTTTGGTCAAAAAAATTGTATCCGAAATTCATTCGTGGTTTTCATTTCCCTTTGCTTTGAAACAGAAGACATGCTATACAATTGCTATGAAAGTTCTTTTTTGTGATTGTAAATTTTTAACGTGAATTCCCATGTCATCTGCGTGAGTGCCTGACATATTTTTAAATTTCACATCCTTTCAAAAACGCATCTAAAACCATTTACGTATTCTACAGCAAGCAGACGTCCGTTTGCTTTAGTCTTCAATGTGGTTTATATTTACTCAAAATAAATTATGGTTCAGTAGAGCAATTGGTAAAACGTTACGGTTACTGATCAGTGAAGCGATGAGAAGTGACATGATGGATGTTACCTGGTGCGATTCTACCACCACAAAATTCCCCTGCTGTGGTACACACGCCACATGGATCATGGATGTACATTTACGTTTTATTATTCCTCTCTTCAGGAAAAAAATCTTCTTCGTCTACCAACACTACTGCTACCGCATTCAAAGCTTCTTTGCTTTCTTTATACTTTTCCCCATCTCTATACTCTCTTTCACTGCAGTCAAGATTTGAGATTCAAAGCATGCCATGGCATGGCAGAAGATGTAAAACCACACAACATCACATCGCTACCACACCAGGAATCATGCATAGTAATCATATTTACTACGTAAATCTGCTTTCAAAGGTGTGGCCCTGGTTTTAGAAGAAGGAAAAGAATAAATGAAACCTCCTTCATCCATCCTATTTGTTTCTAGAAAAAAGTATGCAAGACACAAGAGAGAGTAGCAGTGAAAGCATTATATTTTATAAATGGAGTAATGGTAAGTAGGTACTATCTGCTGTCATGCTGTGGATGGATTTGAATGCAAATATTTGCAAACAAATGAATTTTCCAGGAATCTAAAAAGCTTTAAATGAAAGTGGCATATAGGTACGAAGTGTATACGTATGGATAAATGATGCCGAAAACATAATATGGTACATCGCTCTTACGATTAGTTTTGCAATTATTAACGCAAAAAATTCTAGGATCATCATTATAAGTATTGGTTCGACGTCACAAAGTTTATGAAATAACCGAAAAATTACTTTGAACGAGGTAGATAAGGTTTTCTCTTGCTGCTGATTTGGAGATAATCGAGGTCTACGTCAGATAACACAATGTTAATGTTTCGATCTCATGTTTAAAAACAAGGCTGTAATTTTATTGCATAATCATAATCTACTTTTAAAATGTCATTTACAGCTAACAGTTACATTTTTTTAAAGATAATTTTAAATAATAGAAAATGTGTTACATGCAAAAGATTACAAATTATAAATGCATCATATCCTGCCCAATCTACATTCAAAATGTCATGTATGCCATAACCTACCCCGTTTTATACTTTTTCAGGATCCCAAACCGTCAGTTTGCTTATACGATTACCACAATTCAACAAACATTTTCTCACATGCTCTTGGCAAATATGTAGATCCCTTAATGGAGGCATCAAATGTCGCTCCAGTAGTGCTATATTATCCAGCAGAATTCCCAATCCATTACTCTCGTCCCCTTTCTGAATGAAATCCACAGCTTGCTTGTATTTTGACTCAGACTCCTGAAGGGATTTGAGACATTTTAAGATATTCACTTGTTTTGTGCACCGACCACATTTAAAGAGAAGACCCATATTTTCATCCATTTGGCAAATGTACGCTCCACAATGTTCACATCGGAAACGAATCGCGTTATTTGTCAGATTGTCAAAAGTTGGCCAGTCCTGTACACAAGCGGTGCATTCACACTCAAAACAAAATTGGTCTTGTAATGTTCTTTGTCTTTCAATTTTTCCGGTAGTTGTAAAGCAAGGACCATAGTTTTCCGTGATTTCCTCTCCAGGACGAATTGATTTTACAACACGAACAACAACCGTGTCGTTGATGAAGTAACTGCCAAAAGCATAAAAAATAAGCAATTTAAAATTTTCCTGACGATAATAACTTTTGATATGTTTTGAATGTAAATATTTCTCTTCATGTCATCTACATACAAATCGAATTCCACAAGTATGAAAAATGTTTAGATTGAATTACGGTGACTTTGAATACCCTCTTTAAAATTGATTGAATCTCGTTCTACCTGTTACCCACAAACTTCTTATTGCAAGCCACAAACCAATTTTCGTAACGGTGAAATCATTGACAAGACATACGATGAAAGGTGATTTGAATACATATGTATGTATGTCTTTCACTTCGAATGATTTGATGGATTGCCTCCATCATAGCACAAACATAAGCATCCTTACGACGCATAATAATCTATAATTCTTTCCTTGTTAGATATTCTCTCACCTTTTTATGTAAGAAAGACATTTTACGGTTGCAGCATTACTTTTAAAATAGATTATACTTTCCAACCTTTTTCCATTATCTTCAGGACCATTTTTATAAATAGAATTTCACATTAACAAATACAACATTTCTGAGGAATCCTGCATACGTAGAAAGTAGAAATAGGTACTATTTGTAAACTTGGTTGTAAGTAATCCGTAAAAAGTACTTAAACAAACTACGAGATCACAGAGAGAAATCACGTCACATGCATTTAAATTTTGAGTGTTATGTCATGTAAGTAAAAAAGTCATTCAGTTTGTTGAACAAGACGGTTTGGATACGTATTATACAATACAACATCAGTTTACACAATGCTGTGCACAGTGCACACTTCACATACATTTGAGAAAAATTCTCGGAAGATGTAAGTTGTACTTACATTTCTTAATTTACTTTCTCTAAACCTCTCAAAAGTGAGTGAAATTTTATGTCCTGTATTTGAAGTAATAGTGTGAGCTTTTTTACTTTGTGTGCATTTATTTTAACTCGTATATATGAATTTAATCCAATTTCTAACAAAATATGTTCATTATAACACACAGTTTTCAAATGAAATTTTTAATATAATTACAAGCTTTTGAGGATGAAAGCTAAGCTGATAAAGAGATGAAATAGTAGTAAAGTTTAAAGCCATCAATGACGAAGAGGAACTTAATTCATTTCTTTTAAACTTTCTTTCAAAAGAAATTCAATGTACAGTGGGTTCTGTATGGGAAAGCAACTAAGAATGCAAAATAATTAAGACGTACATAATTCTCGATTACATAAAATCTCACTTATACAATATTACGGCTTTTTATGGCCCTGCATGAAAAATACACAGTTAACAGTTACCTCCAGTCTTTTATGTACGATTTTACTATATTATTGTGTGAATATTTGCATCTTTCTTAATTATTTTAGCCCAAGTGCGTTGTAGATGCAGTAATTACCACATAAAATCCACGTCGTAGCGTGGCACACTCAACAAAAAAAGGAGCAGCATTACTTGCTCAACTGAGACTCAGTCTCTATCTCTTTCCTCGCTTATACATCATCATCGTTTTACTTTTCATTTCACTCCAGCAAGCTGAAAATTGAGACGCTTTCTCTTACTTTCGGATGGAAATTGTGTACCTACCGTGCAACCAGATCTACATAAGTAAACACATACTCCACATGTGCATTGTTCAATGTTCACATTTTTCTTTCATTTGACGACGACGACAACCTTGGTTAAGCCTACAAGAGATTTTTAATGATAGCGACTTTTGTGTATCTTTTTGAGAAAGTATGCGGTCTCTTGTGGTAATGATTTAAGAAGTTTCCCTAATTCCTCATGCCACCATCCATGAACTTCTCTCATAGCTGACGATGCTCTTTCCTTTTTCTAAAGAGGCTTATACGGATTCCTTAAATAATAAAGACACTTTATATTTTCCACCATCGAAATTGTGAAGAGTGTGCACACAATACACCACACACATTACCAAAGACAATGTATTTCATTTTACCAAAAAGCTTTTAATCCCTGTTGCTTTCTTTCCACCCTTTCTTGGTAATATTTATCTAGAATCCCTATAAAACTTGAGCTGTCATATCGTGTTTTCATTTTTGAATTACTGCCATACGCACAGAGAGGAATACGTCACTTAAAGTAGTCATAAGTTATAAGAATAAGTATCGCGTTTCCTTTCCTGTGTCCTACAGTCTCTTACACAAATTCAGTAAAGTGGTCGGCCCTCAACGATTCAATATACAGCTTTTTTCCAACAAGAGGAAATCAACAGCAATAATTTTTCTAGGTTTCAGGATTTTTTCTATACCTAAAATCTACACACATTCCTATATGTTTATTTGTACAACGTTACTGCTACCATCGGAGAGGAAAAATCTTATTTTCTTTTCCATTTAACGGGAAGGGCTCGTCAAACGGAACAACAATACATTTGTACTCAAAAAGAGAAGGAAAAAAACAGGCCACTTGAACAAGAATAAGATGAGATGATGGTAGTGGCGGTGATGGAGAAAGATCCACAATCCACACAAAAAACATATAAAGCTGATGTTGTAATGCAGCCTGATCGTCATCATGATCTCTTCTTCGAAATGCGGAAATTACATGGTGTGTTC